>MNCI01029802.1:265521-317158 GCA_015680685.1 Gnetum montanum | reverse complement strand
GGAGGTATCGGCTAAGGTAGACCAAATGTGGGATTCCTTAGACTCACGAATAGAAACAGTTTTGAAAATCGTAGAGGAGTCTAAGGATGAGCAAGTGAGTGATAAAGGCAAAAACATGCAGAGAAACTTTAACCCTGCACATAACAAGGGTAAGGAAAAAATCTCTAACCTCGATGAGGCTGAAAATTCTAATTCAGACAATGATGGTGGATGTGAGGTCTGCTACTATGACCATCCTAAGGGATGTTGTCCAATTATCTCACATCTGCAGGAGTCTGGGGTGTATGCATTAAATCCAAGGCTTAATCAACGGCAAACACCCAGAAGGTTACCTTATCCACAAGATAACTCAAGGCAGTTCCACCAACCCTTAACGTATTATCCAAGTGGAACGCCTCCACAGCCCATTGGACAACATCAACAGTGGCAATACCCACAGCCATGGGGGATGCCACCGCCAACATAACAATACCCTTACCAGCAGCCCAATCCTTATGGTTATTATGCGCAGCAGCCGGTTTCTCCAGGTGACTCTTTGGGTCACACTACCCCACACCATCACTACCACGCTCGGGAGTACTTTAGAATGACTCCTTCTCCTCTGGGAGACATCTCACATTCCGTCCATCCTCTAACTCCACCCGCACCTTTTCCTCAAGTAGTTCCGATAACACCTCCTGCTCCAACAATGCAAGGGGAATTGCCTACCCAACCGCAGCAACGTCACGCCGCGAGATCTGTAAATATTCAGAGTGTAAATATCCAACCGGACACTAGTTCTGGCGATAACTGTACAAAAAAGAGACCCTTTTTCAGAACTAGGAGCCCGGATAGGCTCTCGCAACAACAAGCGGACGGGTATATGTATAGGCCTCTAACTACTAACACTTCGGAGCACCCTTCAGTCCAAGGGAATGTAACGCATACGGTTATGCTAACACATACCGTAACTGACTGGATCAAGGTAGGCCACCTTCCCAGGAAACAAAATGATCCTGGGAGTCCCTTTATTCATTTACAGAGTGCTGGGAATGCACCACATCGAGCTCTTCTTGATTCAGGTTCCGGAGTCAACTTAATTTCGCGAAAGATGTATCACGCCTAGAACCTACCTCAACTTAAGAAGAGCAACATCCAACTAGAGCTGGTAGACCAGTCCATCACTATTCCCTTGGGTTTGGTGGAGGACGTTATCACCACTGTGTGGTTGTTCCTACCCAGCGGATTTCCTAGTAATCGATGTTAACAACAACGAAGGGGACTTCCCAATTATAATGGGAAGGGCATGGCTAAGCACAGTAGATGCATGCCTTAGGATCCGTGATCTTTCCTTGGAAATCTCCAAGATAAACGTATGTGGAAAGATCGAGAAGAGGATAGTTCCATGCATCACATACAGTGATTCATCGGGTGATGACATGGAGGAAATGTCTCCATGTCACAGGTGTGCCCAGGAAACTCTGCAACAAAGATGCCTGTATGTAGCAACCACACAAGAAGTAGTAGACACCCCGTGGTTGACAGCTTCTCATAAGAGCAAACAAATATGCATGGAACGAACTGAGGCAACTCATGCCAACAACCGTGGCATAGACACATTGGAACGTGAGCGTCGCCAACTTCCAACCCTGAATTTAAGATCATCAATTGGGAGAAGTTGGGCACTGCTTAGAAATTCAAATAGGCGCTCACTACTTCGGATCTCTCCCTCACAACTCAGTCATGGGGGAGATGGCCACCTATGCTAATCATATGGGGCCCTCAGTTCTTTTTCAGTTTTTGTTTTACACATTTTTGTTTTACAACGTTTTTGTTTTTCACATTTTTGTTTTACAATTTCTTTAACTTTTCTAATTTTTGTTTTACAAATTTCTTTAACTTTTCTTGTTTTTGTTTTACAACATCGTTATATTTTTCTATCTTTTTGTGTGTGTGTGTGTGTGTGTCATCCATCATGTAAATTCGTCACCCAATAAGTGTTCGGGCCGATGGGATGAACTGTTTTTCATTAATTGCTAATGTTTGGTTTTTACCTTTAAGTTACATTGTTGATACTAAGGTATGTTCTTTTGATATGGCAGGCAATGAGATCACTTCATCCATCCATCCATCAAGTCTATGGTTTCCCTTGGCTTGGAAATGTACAGTTCCCTTCCAATAAGAACTTTAACGAACCAGTGACTGGGCATTTCTCAAACTAAGGAAGGACTCAAGGATTTGAAACGGGTGTGACTTCAAGGGAACTTGGTGCTCTTGTGTTGGTCATTCACTTGGGTGCTTGGATGTTTTCTTCTTGGGTTTTCTTACCGTTCCGATGTAACCCAATAATCGGAAGCTGAGACAATAAAAATAAAGAAGTCTTTGCATGGTGTGGTCCCCACGCATAAAAACACAAAACAAAAAAAGAAGAAGACAAAATGAAAAAAAAATGGAAAAAGAAAAAAAAAGTGAAAAAGCTAAAAAGCTAAAAGTGAGGATTCAAAGCACACCCCTTAGACGGAATAAATTTGGGCTGCAAGCACTGGTTATGGAACCAAAGTGTTCCCTCTAACTAAGGCCCTTCTCGCTTCCCATTCTCTCTGTTGTTTCGTCGGAATGGTGGTGGCTTCTCGAAGTTGCATCCTTGTTACCCAAGTGGATGATTTAACCAACTGCATTGATGCGAAGTCACTGGAAGTGGTTGGTTTGAGCCCAGAGTTGGAATGAGATTCGCCAAGTCACATTAATCATGTAACACACAAGGGGCTGTACACCACCTTGTTCTTGGGATTCCATTCCACTTCTCTTCTTCCCATCCTTCTCTCCATTGTTCACCTCATTGCCGGTTGTATCATTGTATATACTTTAGTTGATGCTTTGTTTTCTTTTTGGTAAATTCTTCCGGTTAAGACTTTAACTCTTGTTTCCAAAGGACATTCCCCGAGCCTACGGACTCTTTGAATGTGGGATTGTCAGGGCATTAAGGGCATGAGCCTGCTTTGGGGAGGACCCACTGACATTCCTATTTGGAACATTAGTTAACTTCTTTTCCTTAACGTTTTGCAATTAATTAACATTTTTGTTCATTTCCATCATGACATCCTTTTTATCGATGCCATAGTTGTCCCTTTTTACCTATCATTCCTATTCCTTTTCTCTCTCCATTCTAACGCTACCGGAGGTTCGCGATTAGTCATGGGGGTACGGGGCCTGATTTTTCGATTTTTATCCTAAGCCCCGGATTTTTTCGTTTTTCTTCCTAACCCCTATACCTTCGGTAGTCATCATCTATATTTTCCCAGATCCATATCAGCCATACCACACCTTAGCCAGTGAGCCTAAACCGAAGCAAGGTATGCTTTACTTAATGATTCAATTACCCTTGCTAATATATGATGGTGTTGTGTGTGCAGATGGCAATCATACAACAACGGAATGGATCTGGAGCAGACACTTGGAATGGAGCAGCGCTGAAGCAGCATGCAAGGAGTGGAATTGATAATGCGCTTACAGATGGACAACGAAAGGCGCAATCTAGGCGTTGGCAGCAACAAGACTCTTCTCTCTTCTTCTCTTCTATTCTCTCTCCTCTTTTCTCTCAGCTGCCAACTGTGGCCTGATGTCATTGTAATAAGGTGTTCACCCATGTTGTCATGAACACCAGTTTTTGTCAAGTCTTGTAATAAAGACCGTTCACATGTCATCCCATTAGTTCCATTTCCCCTAATAATCCCATACCTACCTGATATCATTGTAAGGAACTCGAGGACGAGTTTTCATTCAGTCATGGGGGTATGATATCGTGGTCATCGCGATATCGCGTCTTCTCCTGCGATATCGCGTCCCACCGCCATATCTATAAATAAGAGACGACACTCCCTTCATTTCCCAGTCTTGGCTAGTGTAGCGAAGCTCTGGCAGATTGCTCACTCCAGAGTTAGAATTTTTCCCCATGTGCCCGCAGTAGGAGTCCTAGAGTGAACGGCTCTTTATTCGAGCAGCTTGTAACCTGAACCCAAGTTGTGTACGGCAATAAAGAAGAACTTGTTTGGATAAACCTTGCAGCACGTGGTTTCATTTGTTGCTTTCATTTCCTGCTTTCCTAGTGCGTTCAAGTACGACTTGATTACGAGCATCTACGGACGTGTACGGCTAGTCAAGGAATCGGCTGCTTGACGCAATGCATGAGTACGACTCAATTACGAGCATTGGCTACTTGGTAACCCAGTAGCGTATTCCAGGATTCTGTGCTTGGTAACTCCAGGGTCCAATATGTACGACTAGTTGAGGAATCGGCTGCTCATTGCTAGGCTAGATCGTGTGATAAGTACGACTTAGTTACGAGCACCCACGGGTGTGTACGGCTGGCTAAGGAATCGGCTGCTTATCACACGTAGGCTAAATAGGTGCCTCAGTACGACCACTTCGAGCACTTGCGTTACGTGTGGCGATCCCAGTAACGATTAGCGTTTGGTAAGCTGCAGTTGCATAGTTCAGGGTGTGTCCGGCAAGTGGGAACGGATGCTGACGCTAGTTAATTTAGACTTAGATCTTAGTTAGAGTTAGTTTAGTTTTCTCAACCCTTTCTCCTGGTAGCATAGAAGATAAGCCGAAAATACCAAAAAAATCACATACCTCAGACTTGCTTAACCATACACCGTGACACTTACAAGCAAGCCTGGGAAGACAATGAACGATTAACCCCAAGTGTTTCTTGTGGCGTTAAGGCATTTAGTCTGCGGAGTTCGACCGGATCACGCGTGCACCCTCGTATTCGTATGGTGGAGTGTAGGGGTACCTCGCCACTCATCACCACCTAGAATATAATGTGCTAGAGTCTAATAGACCACCATATACCTACAAACAATGCCAAAACAAATGCAACTTGGACTCTACACTCTAAGACTATGTCTTCCCCCTCTTCTGAGTAAGGTCAAGTGTAATGACAATTTTGGGATTAATGGGAGGTGCAAAACTAAGGCAAACTACTAATCTTAGCTGTTGGAGGGACATCAAAACTAAAATAAAGGTTGATGCTATGTTTTCAAAGCTTCTAGAGGCTTTCGAGGACATTTTCCATGTGTCATGCTATCTACACTGCACAGTGTGATAAAGCGTCGCATGAACACTTAGAAATTTTTTTGTAGATTTTCACTTGTAATGCTATCTATGCTACATAGCGTAGCAAAGCATAGCACTAGTGCTTCATTAAATTTTTATGAAACTTACAATGTTTTTCCATGGCACACTGACCACACTCTAGGGTGTAGCAGGATAGGTAGCCTCAGAAGTCAAAAAAATTCCAAATGCATCTCCCATATCTAGATATCTTAACAAATCCTTGTCCAATGTTTAGACAAAATTTGGCCCTAAAACTTATGAACCTAGCTATGCTATGCAACATAGTAGAGCATGATAGGCCCGAAAGGTAGAAAATTTGCCAAACTATTTCATCCATCTTGAGTACTTTTGATAAACTTTAGCTTGATGTCTTGGTGAATTGGCAACCAGGAGATGTGTCAAGCTGAGTTAGCTAGAGAGCATAGTAAGCTTGATAGTTCCAGAGATAGAAAATTTTCTAAATTGTTTGGTCCATCCCAAGTACACCTTGACTACTTTTGGCTTGAGATTTGTGCAGAATAGCCATGGAAGTGTGTGCTACCCTGGCTGTGCTATGGAGCGTAGTAGGAAAACTTAGAAAAATTTTGCAAAAATTAGGACTTCAAGTGTGCTACAATTTCTATGTTGCACAGTGTGACACTAGACTTAGAAAAATCGTGCCCAAATTTTGACACTTAGACAAATCTATCATTGATTTGTGGGAGCCCAAAATTGGTGGTGTTTTAGGAATAGACATCAAAAGATCACAAAAAGAAATATAAGGATAAGCATGAGGCCTATCTTAAGTCATTAAAAGAGGAGTCCATCAAATGGTGCAATTTAGAGCTATTCATGAAGGGGATTCAAGTAGAGGGAGTCTTGAAACTATTTGAAGGCTCTCTAACCATGGTTGATTTTCCATCTTCTCAAGTCTCTACTACTTCTAGGGAGGTGACCACTATTATGTTTTTGTAGGATCCACCTACATGGACTGAGATTGATGAAAGCAATATCTTGATAGGTATTAATTTATGGGAGGTGGACTAGGCCCACATGATCAAGGAACAAATCCTCCATCATTTAAAGGTTGGCCTTCAAAACCTACAACTAGAAAATGTTGCACTTAAGCCTTCCCAAGTTTTCTTATTTTATTTTTTTAGCATATTTCATTTTATTTTGATTAAATTTATAGTTTGTAATTTGGTTTCATAATTTGCTAATTATTGGTTAAAATTCTGTTTTGTTGTGGTACAAGTACTAGGTGACATCAATGACCTCAATGGTAAAGATGGAAATGCTTCACAGCATCCTCCAGTAGTCCCTTCATAGCATCTTTTGGTCATTACCCATGGTTATCTCTATAATTTTGCTTATCATGTCATTGATGTTATCATGTTCTTTGTGGCTAGTGTTAGCTTATGATTTGGTTGATGGTTTATTGCTTAAAAGTTTGTGACACTATGTGACCTTGGTTATAGACATTTAAACTATTATTATTATTTTTAAATTTAAATTTTATTTATATGTTTTAATTTTTAATGTTTTATATATGTTTGATGTTTTACAATTTTGTTCATGTCATAGGCTATGTTGGTAAACTTATGGGATTTTGATTGGTTATGAAAAGGTAAAATTAGCTATATGTGGGCTACTAGGGTGTGAACTAGGTTGTAAAGGATGATAAAAAGTTTTTTAGTTTTAGGACATCATGGGACATCTAATGTTTTGATAATTTTAGGCCATGGTGGACCCTATGTTTTCCCAATTTTAGGTTATGGAGGGTCCTAAATTTCGCTAGTTTTGGGACATGGTGGACCCTATGATTTACCAATTTTGGGTCATGGAGAACCCTATGATTTGCTAATTTTAGGCTATGGTAGGCCCTAAATTTTGCTAGTTTTGGGCCATGGAAGGCCTACAATTTAAAAAGAAAACCTTTTATTAGTTTTTTATGTGTTTTAAAAAAATTATTAGTTTTTCATGTTTTAAAGTTTTTTTATCTATTTTTCATATTTTATGTTTTAAAATAAAAAGGCATAAAAGGAAAATTTTAAAGATGAAAAAACCTTAGGCTATGTGTGAAGTAAAGGTTAAAACAAAGTAAAAACAAAAGTCAATAAAATGGTGCATACAAGTAACGTGCAAACTAGGCTAAAAGGGTTATAGCTAAAGAGGGACACATAGTTATAAGCACAAGGGCAAGCAGATCGAGGCATACATTAATCATGTGAGTGGTTATTGGTCTTTGAAATATTAGGAAATGTGTATGGTCTACTTTGCACAATTCTATATTCCCCATTTCCTTCACTAACTACGTTGAAGGGGAGCCCTTCCCATGGTGCATCCCTGGCCCCATAATTGTTGGTTTCAGCTTCTTGTGATCTATCGGGCTTCTTGAATTTTTGGTTAATAGTAGAAGTTTCTTCCTAAAACCCCACTTTGGATCCTTACTCTATGTTAACATTTTTAACTACCAAAGGAACCACATTGTCACCATGGATGATTATCTCACCTTCCTTGTAGGGTAGGTTAATTTGTTTGATGGATTGATGAGGAAACAACTCAGAATTGTGTTATCCAAGACCTCCCCAAGATAAGGTTGAATCTTGGTATCTATTCCATCATCAAGAAATTGGCTATTATGGGAAAATTTTTCCCCTATCACAAAGTGTAAAGAAATAGAGCCTTTTACAGCCACCCAAGATTCATTGAAGGATTTAAAAGTAGAAGTTGAAGTTTTCTACATATTATCAATTAGGCCTAGATGTTCTACAATGGTATAAGATATTACATTTATTTCCACTCCATCATGAACATTCATCCTATGCACTTTGTATTATCCTATTCGTATGGTTATAAATAGGGGATATTTGGTTATCTCACCATCTTGGGAATTGGTCTTGACTTTGCTATCACTAAACATTAGTATTGTTGATTTCATTTCTTGCTTTGGTGAAGATGGTACCATCATTGCATGGATGGACTCTTCGTAGGAATAGAATTCAATAGCTTTACTAATGCTTTAAAGTGTGTAGTGGAAGTAATCATAAGGTCATATAGCCTAAGGAAGATGTTCTTTTGTTTTAACAACTGCTTGACCTATTCCATTGCAATGAGGAAGTCCTTGTTATTGGTTGTAGGTTTCTCATTATTATTGTTCATGAATTCCTTCATATACCTTTAGGATGTGAACTTCATGCTTCAATGATTATGTTTTTCATTCTTTATTCTTCCCTTGTGGCTTGGGGTCATCTTGTGGTTGACCAGTTGAAGTGGCCTAAGTGTTAAAGCTCATTGGAATAGATAAGATGGGAGTAGGCTTTAGTAGGCCCACCTCCTTCCATGGCTTGGCTTGCTTGTTGTCATTTTTCGTTTGCTTTGGCATGGGATTCTTGCATTATTTTCTTGGGAATTTCTTATTTTTGTTGGTTGATTGTGAAGAAGCTATTACATTGGCCACTACAGAAGGGTGTTGTTCATTTTCAAGAGTAGGTTTGGTTGTAGTAGGAAGAGGCACCCTAATCACAAAAGGATCCTTTTGAGGCATAGGTGATTGAACCCTCATAACAAAAGGGAACATTAAACTAGCTAAAGCTAAATAACCCTTATCATTATGAAAAGGTACATGAATCATGAACAACTTCCATGTAGGTCTAGAGTTATTAGTTACATTGAATGCTGCAATAGTGTATGGGCTATTGTTAATATTCAATGGGTCATTGTAGACCTACATGGATTGGGTTTGTGTCCTAACTCAATTTGAGGCATCAAAGATCAATTCATCCTTATATATCATCTTTTACAGGCCATCCTTTAGTTCTAGAAAAAATTCAATATCATGACCTAACAGTTGATGATAGTGGCAAAAACGATCAAGCTTGAAGTGCTTAGGTAGTGAGGGAATCATCCTTGGTTGCAAGAGTGGGATTTTTGGCTATCTTGAATAGTTTATCATGCCTTTGGTGGGCATTTTCAGTCATTCATTTGTACTATATTCTTCCACTCTTCAACAACTGATCAAGGAGTTCTTATGGTTTCAACAGTAACATAATATAATTCAACTAGTCTTTTTGTTCAAAGTTAGACCTTGTACTGGTTGATGCATAGGCCCTAGACATTTATGGTTGATTATTCATTGTGTGGGCCTTAGGTTTATTCATTTTAGATCTTTGTGTGATCTTGTTATCTTTGGCCATAGTGGCCATGACTATGTTATTTTTCCTTCATAGCTCCTTATCCTTCTAGGTGTGCTGGTTCTTATATGACACATAGGCAAGATCATGACTAGCATCAACCATTTCCTCTATGTTATTTATTTGGGAAAATACTTGGCTAAGTGACAATGGGTCTAAATAACATAATTTTGGCTTAATGAAGACATTAATCACCCTCTTATAATATAGCTAGAAGGTGGGCCTCAACTATCAGTTATAAAATTTCATTAAGAAGAGAATTCCATCATTTTATAAACATTTGTACTAGCTCAAGGGGTCCCTGCTTAATGTTCATTAATTGGTCAAGATTCATGTTAGGTTTCAAGTTGTACTTGAAATGGTTAACAAACTATGAAATTAAGTCTTCAAGGATATGGATCCTCTTGCTAGTGCATGGTACTAGTCTAAGGCTTTCTTGGTAAGGGACATGAGAAAAATCCACAATCATATGTGGCCAAGCTTGCAATAGTAGCACTCCAAGTGGAAGGTTATAAGATGGGCATTAGGATTGTCCTCACCATTATACTTTGTGAATTAAGGTATGGGGATGCCCAATGAATTAAGGTATGGGATAGTAGGACTAACTCGATCATCCTAATAGAAATCTATTATCTTTAAAATCTATGTTGTGGAGTCTTTGAGCTTTTGTAACTCTTCTGTCAAGTCTTGAGTCATTTGGAAAGCTTGATCCAATCCTTGGTGTATTCCTATGGGTTGTCGTGTTTGTACAAATGGTTGAGATGTTAATTGAGAGGATTGTGACCTCAAGATGGATTATAGTGTAGAAGGGAGAGGCTGGGTTATGGTGGCCATGGGTGGCCTAAACATTAAAAAGGATGTTTATGCTAACACTTGAGGCACAAATGGAAAAATGGTGTATGTGTCCCCTGGATCTCTTATGGTTCCACTGTAGGATCCATTAGTATAGAGAAGGGATGAGCAGTGGTGAAAACCATTGGTCAAAGCCATGTAAAACTAGGCTACATGGAAAAAGAAATAAAAAAAAAGGAAGCATGGTTGAGACACAAATTATTCCTAATACGTTGCTATAACTAGTGTAGTCCCATGGAATATATATGGGAGATGATGGTTGAGATGCGTGTCCCATGGAAGAGATAGGTACAACTGAAGCAGTTGTGGTAGTTTTAGGGGCTAATTTTTAGAATAGGTTTCCTATGAAGTTATTTGGTTTGGGCTATGCCTCAAACTCATGCTACTCTTCATGCTGGTCTTCCAAATTAATATTTTTACTCCATGCATCCATCTTAATCAATTGAGAAATTATACATGCTTGAGCATCAATAAGTGGCATCCTGTCATAGGGGGTATATACTCTTTCCCATTATGATGAATTAACTCATACTAATGCTTGGCTTCGGCCTCTACATGTGGAATGAGTAATCTAGATTGGATCATAGCGTAGATGTAGTTGTAATGTTGTTTGTTGAGCACAAAAAAATTTTGGCTTTTCTCTCTTTGCCTAAGCAATTGTATATGCTCAACTATAATATGGTCTCTTGGATCATAGATCCTCATCCCATCCTAACTAGATGCCTTGTCTATCATGTTGATGGGAAAAACTGTGAACTTACTAAAAGGCATAGTCAAGGATGTTGATTTTACTTTTTACTATTTTTAGTAAAAATTTTAGTAAGTGGGATTGCCTAATGGTGTATTTGGTTGTAAATGATAAATAAATTTGAAACTACTAGTACAATGTAAATGGTATACGCTGCACTTATGAAAATAGTGTTATGGTTTTAATGTTGGTACTATGAACTACATTGGTTTTTCTAGTAGTGTCTATGTTGGAGCATGTAGAGTGGACCACTGTGTTTCCCAGTCAACTAGATTGAGGTAGGTGGTAGAAAATGGTTTTCACTTGGTAAAGTCAATGTAGAAATTTTTCCACCTTAGAGGAAGTATGTTGGTTTTGAAAAATCAAGATATTAAAAAAAATCAAATACAAATTTTTTTGTTCTCTAAGGACTACGTTGGAGTCTTTGAAGGGTCCATGTTTGACTCCTACTAGAGTTTCACGGTAGGAGGTTTTGGGTGTCCTACTAGGACTATGCTGGCTTTGGAAACAACTTGATTATATATTTTAATGTGCAAAATTTGTAGGTGTAAGTGTTGAATATGCTAGGTTTAGAGAATCCAACAACTGCTATGAAAATATTATAAAAGCCCAAATACCTACAATAGCCATGTTGAGTAGTAGTCATAGGAATTCAAATGTTAATGTTGGATTTGAATGAAAAACTTCACTATAGGGAGGGTTTAAGTAATTGAACAAGAATATGTTAGCCTTTCGAACACACAAAGGTAGATTTGCCTATCAACTATGCTACCTCAATAAAATAAAAGCTGCTATGAAAACTTTTTGACCAAAATCCAAATCACCTACCATAACTACACTAGCTATTATGGGCAAGAATTTGGACACTAGTGTTGGTTTTACTATTAAGTATTTGTAGGTTTTTAATTTTAAAATGTGAAAGACTTTGTATTTGGAGAAGGTTGGAGAAGGTTTTGAAAAATGTTGGAATAATTTTTTTGCTAAGAATTTGGGCAGAGGTCCTCCTAGTGCTAGAAACTATAGCACCTAGAAAATTTGGTCACTAGAAGAACCAAGAATCCTAGGTGAAATTAAACTTGAAGCTAAATTTTCACTACAAATGAACTGAAAACATTATTCAAATAACAAAATTGCTGAAAGTATAGAGTTCAAAGAGTACAAATTATGTGCTTAAATGCACAAAAGCTTGTTTGAACAAAGATTGAAGTCTATTGTAGCTCGTAGGTTGTGTTCTACATTTGAACTCTATGATCTAGGTACTTTTCAATGCCAATTTTTAAGAACTTTTTGTTGGTTTTCATTAAAATCTACAACTCTAGCTACAAGTGGTATTCCACTCTTGATGTAATTTTACTGTGTTGGGAATCTCTAGTACCCAATGTAGATATCAACTTGCTCTCAAAAGTGCTCATGGTTATAAGATAAGGCTATGGGTTGCACAAATGTTCATTTGAGATTCTTCAAAATTGTTGAACCTGAATAATGTATTTACATTTGGCTTTTATAGGTTTTAGGTTGTTGACATTAGACTGCAAATTTCTACCATGATTATTGATAGATTGATTTTTATTTGTAGTTGAAATGACTATGATTTCTAGTTTAGTTGTTTATTTATGGTAAGTTTTGATAAACAAAAGCCATTAATTTCTATAAATAAGAGGTGGCTTTCCGAGTTTAAGGCACTTAGATTTAGACCCTTAGCTAGAATCTTGTAGTTTTATCATTCTAGAGTTGGAATATTTCCCAGTGTATGCCCGCAGTGTGGTGATTGTAATTTTACGACATCCTTTATTCGAGTGTGAGTACTTGGACATGCACATGACCAAAAATAAAGATTGAGATTACTTCATCATTCCAGCATTCACTTAGTTTACTTAATTATTTATTTAATTGTTATTATTATTTACTATTTTCCTAGTTAATCTCTCTCACCCTGAAACTCATGTTAAACGTGGAATGAGTAAGACTTAATTACGAGCATTTAAGTGTGACTACTTGGTAACCCAGTAGCGTACCTAGGATCTATGCTTGGTAATCCTAGTGGTAGGATCTATGCTCATCACACTTAGGCTTGATTAGATTCTCTCACCCTTTCTCTCTTAGCTTAGTTAATATTATCTTCCATTGCCTTCAGGAGTAGCATTAGATTAGAAAACCCATCATACACCTCACCCTGAACTAAACCATATGTGATAAAGCTAATACTAGTCCAGGTGGGAAGACAGTGAATTGCAACCTAAGGCTAACTATCTAGATGCCAAAACTAGTCCGTCTATGAATTTTGACGAGATGCAACACTCATATTCATATGGTTAGGTGTAGGGGTACCTCACCACTCATCAGTATTGTAGTAGAAAAGGCTATGAATTCCAATTTAGATGATGAAGGATGTGACATATGCCAATATGAACATTCCATCAAAACACAAGTACCCAAGAGGTATTCTTACCCCCAAGTACTATCCAAGTGGGATGCCACCACTAAGGAAATAGTACCCTTACCATCAGCTAAATCCCTATAAATATTTTTCCTAGTACCTTGTATCACCAAGTGGCTCTATTACCCACACATCTTCCCATCATTACTATTCTCCTAAATATCATAGACATATCATTGCATAGATGAATCTCTCTCTACATACACTCCTTACCATACTCAACAGCATGCATCTCATACCTCCACTTTTTTATGACCTATAGCATCCATGCAAGGAAAAATCTCTCCATAGCCTTAACAGTAAAATGCCACAAGAGCCATGACATGAATTTTCAAGTAAATGATCATTCAAGTGGATCTAAACCTAAGCCTTAGAAAATCCATTTTTCTAACCTAATAGTCCACCTAAATCATCAATGAAATTCATGGCTACAAAATTCTCCTAAACTATCCAAGAAATTTCTACTAACATCCTTCAAATCAAAATTCCCAAAATCTTCAAACTATCATGTTAACCCATGTCATGATAGATTAGATTAAGATAGGATACCTTCCTAAGAAATTAAATAATCCTAGAAGTCCCTTAATCTATTTACAAATTATAGGAAATGATTCATGAAAGGCCCTATTAGATTCATATTCTAGTATAAACTTGATTTTCAAAGAGATATACAAGACATATAACTTGCCTCCACTTAAAAAGTGTAATGTTAAGTTAAAACTTGTAGATTAATCCATCCTTATTCCATTAGGATTTGTGGAGGAGATTATGAATACCATTAGTGGATGATCATATGTAGCATAGAAGGATCCACAAATGTTTAAAGGTACATATACCTATCAATCACAAATCAAGAAGGATCCCAGTGATTGACTACAAATAATAGCTCTAGTTCTACAATGTACATGGAACCAAAAAAAATCCTCTCAAGTGCATACATAAATAAGATAGATGAAATGGATCAAATTAAGTATCAAATCTTAAATTTAGAAAATATAAAATAATTAGAGGCAAACTGAAAAGACTTGAAAATTTTAGAAACCTAGGAGCTAGAGACCTTAGAGGGTCCTTAGAATATGTATTACTAAATAACGGAATACCAGTAATTATCAATGCACACCTCATGAAGAAATAAAAAGAGAAGCAAGTGAGAGTAGTAAACAAATGTTCATTAGCCTTTGTCTAGTCATATGACGAAATTATAGGGATAAATCCATGCATATGTTAGTATTGAATCTACACAGACCTTGCTATTAAGCCCAAAAGATAACCACAAATAATGTCAAACTTAAAATTAAAGGAAGTTGTTAAAAAAAGGTAGAAAAGCTCTTGAAAGTTACGTTCATCTATCCTATAGCAAATAGTAAGTGGATGAGCTCACTTATCATTGTATCAAAGAAATGAGGTTAATGCAGGATCTCTAAAGACTTTAGGCTATTAAATATGATCATCTTTGGAGATCATTTTTCCTTACCATTTTTGGATCGAGTATTGGACAGTATAGTAGGTTATAGGTATTATAGTTTTCTAGATGGATATAGTGGCTACAACCAAATCCAAATCACACTAGAAGATTCAGCCAAAATAAAATTTATAATTTCTTGTAAGACGTTTTCACATAAAAATATGCTCTTAAATTTATGTAATGCCCTAACTACTTTTCAATATCTTATTCTTAGCAACTTTTAATAGTAAATTTGTAATGGTATTGAAAACTTTATGGATGACTTCTACAGTTATGATCCAAATTTCTAACAAGCACTAGATTGGCTTAAGTAAGTATTAAATCACTATGTGAAAATCAACTTGAAGCTCAATTAGAAAAGAATCCACTTAATAATCCAAGAGGGCAATGTCCTAGGGTACTAGATTTAAAAAAAATTGATTAAGGTGTATCCAAAAAAACATAAGAATCACCAATAATTATGAAACAACCTTAAAAAGTCAAGGATGTGAGGTCATTCCTTGAACACATAGGTTACTATATGCACTTCATTGAAAAATTTTCCAAAATTGTTAAATCACTAGTTGAGCTTACTAAGAAGGACAAAAAATTCAAATGGATATAGAAATATGAATGAGCATTCTAACTCTTGAAGTAGAATCTCATAGAAACATCAATCCTATGAGTACCAAATTGATCCAAAGCATTCCACATCATGATAGATGCATCTAATTATGCCTTGAGAAAAGTTCTTACATAAATGGTTGATTATAAATATTCTTATTATATCTATTGTATAAGTATGAGCATTGCAAGTTCATAGCCTAATTATACAATAACATAAAAACAATTAATGGTAGTTGTGTATGCCTTTAAAAAACTTAGGCATTCTATGATTGGATATCTAATTTTTCTACACACTAATCATAGTACCATTCACTTTCTCATGAGCAAACCAATAGTGAATCTTAGTATTATTCAATGGCTTTTGATTTTATAGGAGTTTGACTTAACAATAATGAATAAAAAGGGAATCAACAATGTTGTTGCTAATATTATCTTGTATAAGATGGGATAAAAAGGCTGATGAAGAGCCTTTGTTTAATCAATTCCCAAATGAGTTTCTTTTTAGGAAGGAAACTAAGATCACAGCATCATCTAGAATCATATATTAGTATGATGAATTCCTCTCCTAATTACTTACTTAGGAGACTCCTGAGGGATGGGATTGTAAAAAGAAACAATAGTTCCTTCACTAGGAAAAACATTACATAGAGATAAGGATTAATTTTTATAAAATATATGTGGATGACCTAGTATAATGACATGTATCAAATGAAGATTAGCTCTAATTTCTCTAGGATTCTCATGAAGGTCCTTGAGGAAGCCATTATTTAGAAAGAAGAAAGATCATTAAAATCCTAATGATAAGATAATTTTGGCCTATAATCTTTATGGATGTCCATTATTTTTCCCATTCATTTGCATGATGTTAACAAGATGAAGGAATAGTAATCAAAATGATAGAATTCTAATAGTGTATTCAATCATTAGAGCCTTTAAATCTCTAGGAGATTGACTTCATAAAATCCATCACTTCCATGTCTAATGGTAAATATTACATTTTTGTTGTTTTTAACTATCATATCAAATGGGTTGAAGCTGTAAACATCACTAACTATATTTCCTTCACTATAAATTTATTCTTTTAGCAATAGGTGATGAATAGGTTTGGTGTAACTAGGGTACTAATTTTTGATAATGAAATGCATTTCACTAGTGCTACATTTCACAAGTTAATGCAATTCTTGAGGTGAAACATAAATGCACATTACCTTATCACTTCCAAGCTAATGATCAAGATAAGGTTATCAATAGAAAGATGAAAATAATTATAATAAAAATAATTAGTAAATATGAAGGAGACTAGAGTACAAAACTCAACAATGCCCTATGGGCCTATCACTCACCCTAGAAACTTCCTATAGGCTATTTTTCCTATGAGTTAGTATACAGAAAGTTATCAAAAGATGATTTCAAAGTAAACTCTATAAACTTACAACTACATGTGATCTTGACTTAGACATTAACTTAGCATAAAAATAATGACTAAAGACACTCAATTTATATGATGAAAATCAAAGGATAGCTCTCATGATAAATGAAGTACATAAAAAATATAACAAACAACGACATGATGTTTAAATAAGAAGAGCTAAACTTCAACAAGAAGAAAAGGTTCTCTATTGAAATCTAACATATGTGTCTTAATGAACTAAGTTGTAGATACAAAGGAAAGAACCATCCATTGATCATTTAACTTTTCTTTTAATGTCATGATATTTACATTTCAACAAGCCCCCAAAAGCACATGTTGGTCAATCTCTAAGAAAAACCATTCAAAGACTTATAAGTAACCAAGACTAATCATAACACCTTAACACAGGGATAAGCATACCTTATTTTTAGGATCTTCTCCTCTCAACTTAGTCATGGAAGAGATAACCATAAAGCCTAACACCTTGAAGGGGATAGAATTTTTTACTTCTTTCATGTGTTTTTCATTGTCTTAATATTTTGACTTTCTTATATTTTTTTTTTCCTTTTACTTGTCATCCCTTTCATTAATTTTCTTTTACTCTTCACATCATGCATGTTTTTGCAATATTTTATTTTCTTCTATTTTTTCTACAATTATTATTATTACTAAATGTAGCTTCTAGGATTATTGTATTTATGAATCAGATAACTTTATTTTCAAGCCTATGTTCTCTACTAGAAAAATTGTTAGTTATACAATGATACAAGGTAGTGATTCCATATCATCCATCCATTCCATCTTCCTTAATATGATATTCATATTTGATGAGTGGTGAGGTACCCCTACACTCAACCATACAAATATGAGCGTTACATGCACAATCTGGTCGAACTCCGTAGACTAAGTGCCTACATGCCTTATGGAACACTTAAGGTTAATCATTCATTGTCTTCCCAGACTTACTTGTATTTGTCACAGTGTATGGTTAAGTAAGTCTGAGGTATGTGATTTTTATAGCTTTTCTGTTTTATCTCCTATGCTAACAAGGTAAAGGGTGAATAGAATAATTGACTAAATTTAACTAACTACTAAGTCTTAATTAACCTAGAATCAGCATCCGTTCCCACTTACCATTCACACCCTGAACCGATGCAACCTTGGTTACCAAACACTAGTCATTTTTGGGATCACCAAGCGTAATGCACATGCTCGAAGTGGTTGTACTGAGGCACTTAACTAGGAGAGATGGGTTGAGAGAGATTTAATGACTAATAAATCATGTAAATGATAAACAATAAATAACAATAAATAAAATCCTATTTCGCCTATTAAATGCACTACAAGGTTTATCCAAGAATTTCATCTTTATTGTTGTACACAAACTTGTGTTAAGGTATAATATTTTCTTGAATAAATATCCATTCACTTTGGAGTTCCTACTGCAGGCACATGGAAAATATTCTATCTTTAAAGAGGTAAAACTGCCAGCATTTCACTAAGGGTCTAAATCTAAATGAGAAACAAGGGAGAGCCGCCTCTTATTTATAGACTTGACGGCACACCGTGATATCCCATGGGATGTGATATCACAACAGACGTGATATCACGTCCCATCATACCCCCATGATTGAATGAAAACTTGTCCTCGAGTTCCTTACAAAATATTGGGACAATATGGGATTATTGACTCAAATGGAACTAATGGTGAATGGGATGACATGTGAACAGATCATCATTACAAGACATGACAAAACTCGTGTTCATGACTATAAGAGTGAACACCTTATTACATTTGACATTAGGCCTTAGTTGGCAACTGAGAGAGAAGAGAGAACAGAGAAGAAGTCTTGCTGCTACCAACGCCAAGATTGTGCCTTTCATTGTCCATCCGTAACCACACCATAGATCTTTCTCCTTGCATAGTTGCTTCAGCACCACTCCATTCTAAGTGTTCCCTCCATATCCAAGCCATTTTTGTATGATTACCATCTGCACACACAATAAAATCTTTATATTAGCAAGGGTAAATGAATTTCAATGCAGTTGATACCTTGCTGTGGTGAAAGGTCCATTGGCTAGGTTCTGGTATGGCTCACACGTGTTTGGGGACATAATATTGATGACTACCAAAGGTGTAGGGATTAGGAGAAAATCAAAAAAAATTGGGCCCCGTACCCCCATGACTAATGACGAACCTCTGGTAGCAAGAGAATGGAAAAAGAAAAGAAATAAGAAAGATGAAGAAAAATAGACAACTATAACGTCAATGAAATGGATGTCAAGATGGAAATGAAAAAAATAAAATCGACTGAAAAAATGTTTAAGGGAAATGATTTAACCAATGCCCTAAAGAGGAATGCTAGTGGGTGCTCCGCAAAGAAGGATCATGCCCTTAATGCCCTAAAAAACCCACATTCAAAGAGTCCGTAGGCTCTGGGAATGTTATGTGGAACAAGAGTTAAAGTCTTAATCAAAAGAATTTACCAAAAAGAAAATAATGTATCAACAAAAATATACACTAATGATACAACTAGTAATGAGGTGAACAATGAAGAGAAGTATGGAGAGAAGAGAATGGAATGGAGTCTCAAGAACAAAGTGGTGTACAGCCCCTTGTGTATTTGATGATTAATGTGACTCAGTAGATCCCATTCCAAATCTGGCCTCAAACAAACCACATCCAGTGACTTTGCATTAATGCATTTGTCCAATCCATCCCCTTGAAGTAACAAGAATGCATTCCCCAAAGAGCCACCACCATTTCAACGAAACGAAAGATGAGGAGATAGGAATCGAGAAGGGCCTTAGTCAGAGGGAACATGTTGATTTTAGTTCCATAACCAGTGTTTGTAGCCCAAGGAATTATTTGTCTAAAGGTTGTGCTTTGAATTCTCATAATTGTTTTTATATTTTTATGTATTTATACGTGAGAACCACACCATGTATGACTTTGTTATTTCTATTCACTCCCCGATAATTGAGTAACGTCAAAACGATAAGAAAACTCAAGAAGAGAACATACAAGCACCAAAGATAATGGCCAACACAAATGCATCAAGTTCCCTTGAAGTCACACCCTTTTCAATCCTTGAGTCCTTCCTTAGTTTGAGAAATGCCCAGTCACTGATTTATTACAGTTCTTATTATTGAAAAAGGGACTATACATTTCCAAGCCAAGAGAAACCATAGAAATTTGTGGATGGATGGATGAAGTGAACTCATTGCCTACCATATCAAAAGAAACACACCTTAGTATCAACATCATAACTTAAAGGAAAAAATCAAATATTAGCAATTAATAGGAAAACAGTTCATACCATCATGAAGAACACTTATTAAATTACAAACTTACATGATGGATAGCACACACACACACACACATTAGAAATGGAAAAGTATGAATGATGTTGTAAAACAAAAACAAGAAAAGTTAAAGAAATTTGTAAAACAAAAATGTGTAAAACAAAAATATGTAAAACAAAAACGTGTAAAACAAGAACGTGTAAAACAAAAACGTGTAAAACAAAAATGTACAAAATAAAAATGTGTAAAAAAAAATAAAAAGAACTGAGGGCCCCAAATGATTAGCATAGGTGGCCATCTCCCCCATGACTAAATGGAAAGGTAGAGATCCAAAATAAGGGGCACCTGTTTGAATTTCTTAAAAGTGTCCAACTTCTCCCAATTGATGTTTTTAGGTTAAAGGGTGGAAGTTGGCAACGCTCATACTTCAATGTATCTATGCCTTTGTTACGAGCATGAGTTGTTCCCCCAGTTTGTTCCATGCATGTTGGTGGGCTACTTTCTTGATCAGCTATCAACCATGGGGTGTCCACTTGTTGTGTGGTTGCTACATACAGGAAACTTTGTCTCAGAGCTTCTGAGGCACACTGGTTGCATGTAGGAGATGCTAAGCATTCCCCCATATCATCACCCTCTGAGTCACTGTATGTGATGCATGGAACTTTCTTCTTCTTGATCTTTCCATAAATGTTTATCTTAGATATTTCCAAGGAAAGATCACGGATCGCTAGGCATGTGTCTATTGTGCTCAGCCATGCCTTTCCCATTATAATTCGGAAGCCCCATTTGTTACTGTTAACTTCTATCACCAAGAAGTCAGCTGGGTATGACCAACCACACAGAGTGGTAACAATTTCCTCCACCAATCCCAAGGGAATGGTGATGGACTGGTTTTCTAAATCTAGTTGAATATTTCTCTTCTTGAGTTGGGGCAGGTTCCAAGCTTGATACATTTCTCATGAGATTAAGTTGACTCTAGAACTTGAGTCAAGAAGAGCCTTATTTGGTTCATTCCCAGTGACTTGGAGGTAGATTAAGGGACTTCCAGGGTCAAATAGTTTTCTTGGAAGGTGGCCTACCTTGATCCAGTCGGTTATGGTATGTGTTAACATAACTATCTGTGTTGAGCTCTGGTGTTGTTTTAAGGGAGCTCTGAAGCCTTATTTTTTGGAGGAGTGTACACAGGCTCAATCACTTGTGGCTGTGAGAGCTTGTCTGGGCTTTTGGTTCTAAAAAAAGATCTTCTCTTTTTTTTGTTGTTAGAACTAGTAGCAGGTTAAAGGTTTACAGCTCTCTTAGCATTACGTTGCTACAGTTCAGTGGGGAGTTCCCCTTGCATTGTTGAAGCAAGAGGTATTGGAACTAATGGTGCAAGAGAGGAAGATGGATTTGGAGGATGGCATGGATGTGGAGCATATCCCATGGGAGAAGGAGTCCTTCTAAAGTATTCCCAAACTTGGTAGTGATGTTGTGGAGTTGTGTGACTCATAGATTCACTTGGAGAAACTGGCTACTGCATGTAATATCCATATGGACCTGGTTGTCGATAAGGGTATTGTTGTTTCGGCGGTGGCATCCCTCATGACTGTGGGTATTGCCATTGCTAATGTTGCTCGATGGGTTGTGGTGGAGTTCCACTTGCATAGTATGTTAACAATTCGTGGAACTGTCTTGGGTTACCTTGAGAATAAGGTAACCGACGAGGTGTTTCCCATCTGTTAAGTCTCGGGTTAAGTGCATACACCCTAGACTCTTGTAGATGTGAGAGGATTGGAAAACATCCCTTAGGATGGTCATAGTGGCAGATCTCACATCCATCATCATTTTCTATATCCGAATCCACAACCTCATCTGCCATATTCATTTTCTCCTTACCCTTGTCATGTGTAGGGCCTGAATCTCTCCGCTTTTTCTTGTCTTAGTCACTACGTTGTTCCTCCTTAGACTCCTATACAATTTTTAGGAAAATTTTAAGTCTACTATCTAAGTAGTCCTGTATTTGATCTACCTTAGCTGCTACTTCCATTGTTAGCTTCTAGAGCGGAAAGGTTTTTCTGTTCACCAACTCCTCAAGTGGTGACTCATCCTCTTCATCACAAAATCTCACTCCCTTCTTTCGAAGAGAGGGATCACAGTTATATTCTTCCATGCTTTCTCTCTTTTGTAGCCCCCCTTCTTCTTTGGCTACTTGCTCCAATAGTCTACGAAATTCATGGGATCTAAGTTTTGATAATATCCCTTGGGCATAAGTCCCAAGGGTTCTCCTAGTTTCATACCTTAGCCCATCTTACGATGTGGCAGAGTTAATCCTGTTGAGTGTAACCATGGTCCAGGCAACGATGTAGAAATGCATAGTATCAGCCCATGGCAGCATCCAAGGGTTCATGTGTATCTTGTTTCCATCCTTGGATTTGTTTACGCAAATTAGACACTCTGGAGTATGTCTAATATTTATCGTTGAACAACTCTAACATCGTACTCCATCTTCTAATGGTTTCCGATTCTAAAGGCTGGTACCAACTCTCTGCTTCCTTTGTTAGTGTCCTAGGAAACAACTTTAGTTTTTGCCACTTTTTTTCTATGTTTTGCAAGGCGCAGGCATCATGAAATGCCTATAAATGATTTTTAAGATCAGCGTTATATCCATGGAAGTAGCATTATGCTCCTTGTGACTATGCCCAGATGTGGAAGAAGAGGGTGAATTATGTGATGAACAGGAAGAAGAAGGAGAGCCATCGCCATGTTGATATCTCCTACCTTCTCTTTGGTTATCCCTGCCCCAATCGTGATGACGATCTAAGTGTCGTCCTTGTCATGTGTTGTTGTTCCCTCAATGAACAACTGGTGTTCACAGGGATCATAACTAGGGTTGTGTATCATGGATCATAGGTTCTGATACCCCACCTCCTCACTATTGTTAGGAGGGGAAACATCTTTCAATAGAGAACCCGTTATAAGTGGTTCACCATCTCCAATTTCGCTTAAGACGTGCAGGACCCCTTTGACCTTCAACAATGTATGATGGCTCTCCTGCCTTGAGTCCCTTAAACATTGTGTGGTTGTGGGATGGTAATCCCTTGAGTCAAAATCTTCTGCAACGTATTTAGCATAGAGCTGAGTCATGCCGATCTATGCCAAGCATGAAGGAGCATGTCAGGGACTGCACAATCTAGAGGTAACACTATGTTACCTTGCAAGTCTCTCCAGCGCAGTTGTAAATCCTGATAGAGGATAAAAATAAAATCAGGTATATACTCATTGGGATGAGTATATACCATTCTATATTGTTGAGAAACTGGCTGATTTTGGTTATGTGTTTTAGACTACCGACTGTTTCTTGTATGATTCCTAGGTGATGAATTGCTTTTGTTAGAAGAAGAAGACATCTTAATTTAGTTCGGTGTGCTGATTAACTGTTATATAAATTTTTGTTAATTAACCCTAAGGTTCATTTAAGCTCCCAACGATGTGAGTGATTTCCTATGTTCTATTTAGCAAACAAACACCTAGTCCCCAACAATGGTGCCAATGATGAGTGGTGAGGTACCCCTACACTCAACCATTCGAATACGAGCGTTACACACGTGATCTAGTCAAACTCCGTAGACTAAGTACCTACACGCCTTATGGAACACTTAAGGTTAATCATTCATTGTCTTTCCAGACTTACTTGTATTTGTCACGTGTATGGTTAAGTAAGTCTGAGGTATGTGATTTTTATAGCTTTTCTATTTTATCTCCTATGCTGACAAGGTGAAGGGTGAAGAGACTAATTGACTAACTTTAACTAACTACTAAGCCTTAATTAACCTAGCATCAGCATCCATTCCCACTTACCATTCACACCCTAAACCGATGCAACCTTGGTTACCAAACACTAGTCATTGTTGGGATCACCAAGTGTAACACACGTGCTCGAAGCGATCGTACTGAGGCACTTAACTAGGAGAGAAGGGTTGAGGGAGATTTAATGACTAATAAAGCATATAACTGATAAACAATAAATAAAATCATATTTAGCCTATTTCATGCACTGTAAGGTTTATCCAAGAATTTCATCTTTATTGCCATACACAAACTTGTGTTCAGGTACAATATTTGCTTGAATAAAGATCCGTTCACTTTGGAGTTCCTACTACGGGAACATGAAAAATATTCTATCTCTGGAGAGGTAAAACTACTAGAGTTTTGCTAAGGGTCTAGATCTAGATGAGAAACAAGGGAGAGCCGCCTCTTATTTATAGACCTCGTGGTGCATCACGATATCGCGTACGCAATATCATGGGGGATGACGCAATATCGTGTGTGATGCAATATCATGGCGGACGCGATATCAACCGAGCTTTGATCAAGCCCTTGACTGGTTAGAGCAAGTATTGAAATGATGTGTTGAAACCAACCTAAATCTCAACTGGCAGAAGAGCCATTTGATGGTTCAAGAGGGCGTAGTACTGGGGCATAAAATTTTACAATCAAGAATAGAGGTGGATCTGGAAAAAATTAGAGTCATCCAAGGAATTACCTGACAACTAGAAACTATCAAAGACATTCCGTCATTCCTTGGACACACTAGCTACTATAGGAGATTTATCGAGAACTTCTCCAAAATTTCCAAGCTGTTGGTGGAATTAACAAAAAAAGATGCACCATTCGAATGGACCAGGGAATGTGAATGAGCATTCCAAACTCTCAAATAGAGGCTTGTGGAAAGTCCCATTCTACAAGCCCCTGACTGGTCTAGGCTATTCCATATCATGACCGACGCATCTAATTATGCCTTAGGAGTCGTACTAACACAATTAGATGAAGAAAAATGACCTTATTGCATCCACTGTGCTAGTAAGAGTATCACCAGTGAACAACTGAACTACACGACTACAGAAAAGGAATTAATGGCTGTAGTGTTTGCACTGGACAAATTTAGGCACTATGTATTGGGCTACAAAGTATACATCTATACAGATCATAGTGTAATAGGTTCCTTATGAACAAGCCAATGGTTAGCCCATGTAACATACGTTGGTTGGTAATTCTTCAAGAGTTCAATTTAACAATTGTAGATCGCAAAGGCACAGATAATGTTGTTGCAGATCACCTATCTCGGTTGCGTTGGGATAGCAAAGAGGATGAATATGCTATATCTGACCATTTTACTGATGAAACCCTCTTTTTTTGTGTAGTATATGATCAACCCATGGAAATAAATTGGTATAGTAGCATTCTTACTTATCTCATTTCCCAAAAAATACCACAAGGGTTCGACTTTAGGAAGAAACAATAGCTTCTTCACAAAACCAAGTACTTCATGGAAATCAAGGGACAACTCTATAAAGTTTGTCGTGATGGCTTGGTTCGATGGTGCATGCCCAATAAGGATCAATTAAAAGTTCTCCAGGATGCTCATGAGGGCCCTTGTGGGGGTCACTATGCTAGGAGATGAACGACTACCAAGACCTTGCTTGCAGGATATTATTGGCCAACACTATTTCGAGACCCCCATCATTTTCTCCAATCTTGTGAACGCTGCCAACGTGATGGTGGAATGACTGCTAGAATGAAGGGTCTGCAACAATGGATTCAACCTTTGGAACCCTTCGATATCTGGGGAATAGATTTTATGGGTCCTATTACACCGATGTCCAATGGGAAAGCATATCTCATCGTTGCGATTGATTACTTAACTAAATGGGCTGAAGCAGTCATGGTAATAGACTGCATATCATCTACGACTGTATAATTTTTCCAACAACAATTCGTAAACAGGTTTTTTGTGCCGCGTGCACTCATCTCTGGTAATGGAACACATTTTACGGGTGCAACCTTTCATAAATTGATGCAACTCTTAGGGGTTGAACATAAATTGACCACACCTTACCACCCGCAAGCTAATGGCCAAGCTGAGGTTACTAACTAGGATATTACAAGAATATTAACAAGAACAATTAGCAAATGTAGGCGAGACTGGAGTACGAAAATGAATGATTCTCTCTGGGCATACCGCTCCACTTGGAAGCTTCCTACAGGCTATTCTCCCTATGAGTTAGTGTATAGGAAACTACCAAATCTCCCCATATAGAATGAGCTCCACACACTATCCATGGCTTGCAACCTTCACCTAGACCTTGACCTAGCACAAAAACAATAGTTGGCAACTCTGAATGTACTAGACGAGAACAGATTGGTTGCACTATTGTTGAATGAGTTGCACAAGGCACACAGTAAACAATGTCATGAATTAAGAATTCGAAGGTTTAGGTACCAACCTGATGACAAGGTCCTTTACTGGAATCCTACGCATGTACCACAGCGTACAAAATTTCAAATATTGTGGGAAGGACCCTATATTATTCATAGAAGGTTCCCCTATGGAGCCATGATGATATACAAACCTGACAATCCAGATAAAAGATTATTGGTTAATGTACAACAAACAAAACCTTTCCATGAACCTAAAACAACCAGTACCAATTACACCTCCACTAGCCGGCAACCTCGCTCTCTATTTCAAATCTCTCCCTTGCAATTCAGTCATGGGGGAGATGGCCACCTGTGCTAATAAATCGAGGCCCTTAGTTCTTTTTAAGTTTTTGTTTTACATATTTTTGTTTTACAAGTTTTTTTCTTACACATTTTTGTTTTACACATTTTTGTTTTACAAATTTCTTTAACTTTTCTTGTTTTTGTTTTACAACATCGTTATACTTTTTCATTTTGTGTGTGTGTGTGTGTGTGTGATCCACCTTGTAAGTTTGTCACCCAATAAGTGTTTGGAATTATGGTATTAACTACTTTCACATTGACTGCTAATGTTTGGTTTTTACCTTTAAGTCATGATGTTGATACTAAGGTACGTTTCTTTTGATATGGCATGCAATGAGTTCACTTCATCCATTCATCCACCAAGTTCTATGCTCTCTCTCGGCTTGGAAATGTACAGTTCCCTTTCTAATAAGAACTTTAGCGAATCGATAACTGGGTATTTCTCAAACTAAGGAAGGACTCAAGGATCGGAAAAGGGTGTGACTTCAAGGAAACTTGATGCTTTTGTGTTGGCCATTGTCTTGGGTGCTTTGATGTTTTCTTCTTGAGTTTTCTTACCGTTCCGATGTTACCCAATCATTGGAAAGCTAAGTCAATAAAAATAACAAAGTCTTTGCATGGTGTGGTTCTCACGCATAAAAACACAAAACACAAAACAGAAAAACAACAAAACAAAAATGAAGAAAAAGTGAAAATTCAAAGCACACCCCTTAGACAAAATAATTCTTTGGACTACAAGCACTGGTTATGGAACAAAAAAATGTTCCCTCTAACTAAGGCCCTTCTCACTTCCCATTTTCTCCTCCTTTTTTTTGTCGGAATGGTGGTGACTCTTAGAGAAGGCATTCTTGTTACCCAAGTGGATGGTTTGGCCAAGTGCATTGATGTGATGTCACTGGATGTGGTTGGTTTGGGGCCGGAGTTGGAATGAGATTTGCCAAGTCACATTAATCATGAAATCCACAAGGGGCTATACACCACCTTGTTCTTGGGATTCCATTCCATTCTCTTCTCTTCGTCCTTCTCTCCATTGTTCACCTCATTTCCGATTGTAAGATTAGTGTATATGTTAGTTGATGCATTGTTTTCTTTTTGGTAAATTCTTGCAGTTAAGACTTTAACTCGTGTTCCCTATGACATTCCCATAGCCTACAAACTCTTTGAATGTTGGTTTGTCAGGGCATTAAGGGCATGAGGCTGCTTTGGGGAGGACCCACTAGAATTCCTATTTGGTGCATCCGTTAATTTCTTTCCCCTAACATTTTTGCAATTAATTTTATTCTGTTCATTTCCATCTTGACATCCCTTTCATTGATGTCATAGTTGTCCCTTTTTATCTATCTTTCTTATTGCTTTACTTTCTCCATTCTAACGCTACCGGAGGTTCGCGATTAGTCATGGGGGTATGGGGCTCGATTTTTTCAATTTTCTCCTAGCCCCAATTTTTTTGATTTTTTCCTAACCCCTACACCTTCGGTAGTTATGAATACTATATCTTCAGATCTGCAATCACCCATACCACAACCTAGCCAATGGACCTTTCACCGCAACAAGGTATCAACTACATTGTGATTCATTTACCCTTGCTAATATAAGATTATGTTGTGTGTGCAGATGGAAATCATGCAACAACGGATTGGATATGGATAGAAAACATGGAATGGAGCAGTGCTACAGTAGCTATGCAAGGAGCAAGTTCAATGTCACACATACCGATGGACAACGAAAGGCACAATCTTGGCGTTGGCAGCAGCAACACTTCTTTCTCTCTCTCTTTCTCTCAAGCTACTAACTAAGGCCTGATGTCAATGTAATAAGGTGTTCACCCTTGTTGTCATGAATACCAATTTTTTCAAGTATTGTAATGATAATCCATTCACATGTCATCCCATTAGTTCCATTCACCTCAATAATCCCATACCTTCCCAATATTTTGTAAGGAACTCGAGGATGATTTTTTATTCAGTCATGGAGATATGATGAGACGTGATATCGCATGGGCCACGATATCATGGCCATCACGATATTACATCCCATGCGATATCGCATACGCGATATCGCATCGTCCCCTGTCATATCACATATGTGATATCGCGGTGCACTGCAAAATCTATAAATAAGAGGTGACTCTCCCTCATTTCCTCATCCTAGGCTAGAAGGTAGGGAAACTCTGGTAGATTGATCACTCCAGAGATAGAATATTTTCCATGTGCCCGTAGTAGGAGTCCTAAAGTGAACGGATCTTTATTCGAGTAACATTATACCTTAACATTAGTTGTGTATGGCAATAAAGATGAACTTCTTGGATAAACCTTGTAGTGCATGGAATAGGATTTTATTTAATTTTATTTATTGCTTTCTCTCTCACCCTTATCTCCTAGTAACACAAAATGAGTATGACTTAATTATGAGCATTTAAGGATGTGTACGGATGATCAAGGAATGGATGCTCATCACACTTAGGCTAGATTAGATTCTCTTACCCTCTCCTCCTAGTTAAGTGCCTTAGTACGACCAATTCAGACATGTGCAATACACGTGGTGATCCCAGTAATGATTAGCGTTTGGTAGCCACGGTTGCATCGGTTCAGGGTGTCTACGGTAAGTGGGAACAAATGCTGACGCTAGGTAATTTAGACTTAGTCATTAGTTAGAGTTAGTAATTAGTTTCTCAACCCTTCACCTTGTTAGCATAGGAAACATAAAACATAAAAAGCTATAAAAATCATATACCTCAAACTTACTTAACCATACACTGTGACAACTACAAGTATGTCTGGAAAGACAACGAATGGTTAACCTTAAGTGTTCCATGAGGCGTGTAGGCATTTAGTCTGTGGAGTTTGACCGGATCGCACGTGCTATGCGTGTATTTGTATGGTTGAGTGTAGGGGTACCTTGCCACTCATCAACTATGGAGTTCATCAAAATAATAAGATTCAAAAATAGAAACAAAAAATAAAATGGGTGTGTTTTGTCATGGCTTACCTTTTCATGAAAGTAAGAGTCATGAACAGCCACAGACACAGAATCACCAACAATAAGAGCATGTTTCTATGCCATTGCAAGCCCAGTGACGATCACCACTTCCAAGAGTAGGTACAACTGCACAAGCTTTTTAACTGCCATTGTGATTTGTGTTGTTTCTTGGGATATCTTCGTCGCTCCTTAGCATAGTGGTGTGGTATTTATACCACTTTTTGGGTTTCGTGTTCTTGCCTGTTCAGTTGCCCATGCAAAGGCCCAAATTTTCAGGCTGAAATTTCCAACCTCCCTTTTTCTTAATGGGTTTCGTTCTCCTGCGTGTTCAGTTGCCCATGCAATGGCTGAAATTTCCAAGCCGAAATTTGTCTAGATGTTCCTTTTTCTTACTGGGTTTCGTGTTGTTGCGTGTTCAGTTGCGCATGATGGTGGGAGGGAATGAGTGAGTTTACAGGTGGATCAAAAATGTCTTTGACTTAGTTCCTTGCTATTTATGAGGGGGCCCACCATGTGAACATGTGGCATGCATGATTGGGATATGAAGATCCCCATGAAGTACTAGCAACAACAGCAGCCTGTGGTAGGTCGGCACTTGCGGGGACCACCTCCCGTTTCCGAGAAGGCAAAATAAAAAAGAAATCTTTATTGTCCTCACATGAAATTTGATGTGTAATGTGCTTGAATGTTGGCATCAACAACTTTGACCCCCTGGCAATCTGATCCAGTAATGATTACAGATGTAAACGTACTCATTTTTCTTTTTTTTAAAAAAATAATTTTAAATTTTTCAAATGAGGTACCGACTCTCTGGGTCTTTGTTCATTTCTGTGATATTTGTTTCTGAAATTCTAGTTTGGTTAAAATTTTAAGTTTTTTAAAAATTTTTAGGGTGTTGCATTTTTACAGGGCACCTTCTTCCCTGTTGTGTGGGTTGTGCCACCGGTCCTAAGTTTCCTTGTCTTTGCTCAAGAGCATTGTTAATTAGGTTCCAGTTTATTAGGTTTTTAGAACTCTCAAAATCTTTTAAGTTTCACTGCAAATAAGATGAGTAGTTAACGTCTAGGATTCAGTGTACTCGGCAAACATAAATATAAGCAATTACTAGGATTAAATTAAAATTTGTAAGATAAAAGTCACTTATTTTAATTATTTGCAAGCTTCTCCACATTTTTTGTATTGACATTTGATCATTTCAAAAGTATGATTGGCCTTAATATTATGGGCTTTCTTTAGTACACATAATGCATTGAATCATTGTTCATAACTTTTGTATTGTATCTTGTCATGGTCGTATAATAATGTGTTATAAGTGTGAGCACATGAGGCTATCATAGGGGTAAAGAGATGGCAATTGCCCTCTGTTTCACATTGACAATCGTTAAAAGTAGCCTTGAATAATGAAAAAAATTATAATTATGGTTTATGTGCAAAGGGTCCTTACCTATTAATATTTTTGATGAATTCATATTTATCTCATTCCAATCTTTAATACAATTCTTATCTTGCATTAGATCATTTAAACTTGTTCAAGCAGTAAATAAAATTTAAGGATCCTTTCAAGGAAACATAGTCAATATCTAGTGATGAGTGGCAAGGTACCCCTACACTCAACCATACAAATACAAGCATTTTCACGCATGATCCGGTTGAACTCCGCAAAAGGACATTTTGTAGCACCTAGACAGTTAGCCTTAGGTCACAGCTCGCTATCTTCCCACTTGGTCTAGTATTATATTTGTCACGTATGGTTTTGTCCAAGGTGAGGTGTATGATGGGTTTCTACTCTAATGCTACTCGTAAGGGCAATGAAAGGTAATATTAACTAAGCTAGGAGAGAGAGGGTAAGAGAATCTAATCTAGCTTAAGTGCTTTGAGCATCCATTCCTTTATTATCCGTACACATCTTCGACTTTGTGCATGACTACCACTGGGATTACCAAGCATAGATCCTAGGTACGCTACTGGGTTACCAAGTAGTGACACTTAAATGCTCGTAATCAAGTCATACTCATTCTGTGTTTTAACATGAGTTTAAGGGTGAGAGAGACTAATTAAGAAATTAGTAAATAATAATTAAATAAATAAATAAATAAAGTGAATGCTGCAATGATGAAGTAATCTTGATCTTTATTGTCGGTCATGTGCGTGTCCAAGTACGTCACACTCAAATAAAGGATTCCGTACAATTACATTCACCACACTACGGGCATACACTGGAAAATATTCTAACTCTAGAGGGATAAAAATGCTAGACTCTAGCTACAATCTAAATCTAAAACTAAGAAACAAGGGAGAGCCAGCTCTTATTTATAGGACTAGCGGTGGGCTACGATATCGTGTACGCGATATCACAGTAAACGATGTGATATTGTGTCTGGGCCTAAGATATCGCGTATACAATATCGTGGTTGCCCCAAATGACGTCTCATCATACCCCCATGATTGAATAAAAACCTGTCCTTGAGTTACAGTGATTACATAGTGGATAGGTATGGGATTATTAGATAGAAACATGGGATGATGCTGCAGTGTGGGAAGAAAACAAAATAAAGATACAACACATGGAATATGCTACAACTACAAAAATTTGGAACTCATATAATTCCTGGTGGCGATGGCTCCTCCATTGGTGCCTTCCCTTTGTCTTGTGCTCTAGGCTTTGAGGCTTGATGGCATTGAAGTATGTCCTACAGCTTCTCCTCTTTGGTCCGAGGATCTTGTGTCATCCATGCTAATGTTCCAACGTTTAACAGAGTTAGCACCTCCCATGGGCAGGGTATTTGCGGAAAAATTTGGTTGGCCTTAATATACCAAGCCATGAACACCTGTCATTCCTTCTCATAGGCTCTGGCTTTATCCTTGTACTCATGAAAGTCTACTAGCCGTCAAGCCAATTCGGTTATGACATCTTTCTATTCTTGGTAGCTCGCTTTCACCACCTCAAGTTCAGAATTTGCAGCATCCAATTTCTCCACCAACTTCTTGCACTTTGCAAATTCTGCTTCATTTTTTATGTTGGTGGTTACTACCTGCTGCTTGAGCTCTAACCTTGGGCACCCTACTGTTAACATGGCAATATTGGCATATCTTAGATTTGCTAACTCCATGTACTCTATCAAGTCTTGAATCTGTAGGTCCTGGTTTTTAACTTCTGCTTGGTGGGCGAGGGCATATGTGTCCAATATGGACTACCAGTTAGTGTGTTAAACACTAATAGTGTTGATTTGGGCCTTGGCCATATGGATCTCCTTTTCAAGGATATGTTTATACATCTCCACCTGTTCACGGAAATTCTCCTTCAACTTCTCATGTCATTTAGCCTCGTTCTTCCACGTGCTTATCTTAATTGTTAACTTTTGACAAATGGCACGTGCCTCCTCCATCGAGAGGGTTCGATTTTCTCTAGGTAAACGACTTACGTCTTAATTCACCCAGATGAATTGTTCTCTTAATTGATGAAAGTGTTCATCGAGAACATTCTTTTTCTTTTCTACAGTGGTCATCCGAAGGTTGTCTGCAACCAACTACTTATTTTCTTCCTGCAAGGCCTTGAGTGGCTTAAGATGCACATGAGTTTGCGCCTGTGCTATGGAGGCATCCTAAACAACCTTCTCTTTCTCATCAGCCATCCTTTTATTCTCCGCTATTAATTTCCTTAGTTGTTCCATTCTAAAATTTTCTAGCTAGTCTGCGGGAACAAATTGCAGAGGGTCCAACTGTGCTGCTTGTAAGACCACGAGCTGCTCTTGTAGTTTCTGCACTTCAACTTCAGCATGCTCGGCCCTCACTTTTGTTAAGACTAGCTTTCCGTTTGTGGAAATGAGGTCTAATTGAATTGTTGTAACATCCTGAGAGATGTCGAATAGGGACATCATTTCTTGCCCTATTTGAAGCAATCGATCAAGCACATCCTCATGTTCCGCAGGAGACATTGAGGTTCTAACCAAAGTTTGAGCATCCCGTGCTCTTGAGAGATCTGCGAGTGGCACAATAGGTATATTGAAGAATTCTTTGATGTGATCTGCGACCACTTTTGCATCTCCTGCGGCATTCTAGTGTTGCAGGACCACCACGGTGGCCCCTTCACCAGTCTCTAACTACACTTGGAAAGATTCTACATTTCCTAATATCTATTGTGACCATCTACTTTTCCCTCCTCCTATTTAAATGGATACTTTCCCCCTTGTGCGATCCAATGAAACCGTAGGCTGGATGACATCATCGATGACATGGAAGAGGTTTCTATCATCATGACTTCCCTAATTGACCATCTCAGCGATGGTCCTAAGATGACTCATCAACAGTTTATAGTCTTGCAGCAGTGGCGGCTGATCCTGGCCTGTGCTACGCCCTTCTTCTTGTTGTTGGCTGGGGCCTGTGGTTGGAGGTTGACTATGTCTAGCCATCTATTCTTCTTCTTTTTCTGGTCCCAGCTCTTCACTAGTGCTTTTTCTCGGAGCTAGTGCCTTTAGTAATTCATCATATGAAGCAATTTGGGCTTTTTGGAGGACATCATTGGTGTATCCTCGAATACCGGCACATTGGCAAAGCTTCCTAATAAGACAAGGAAAAGGTAGCACCATCTTCCTTGTCTTTCGTTCCTCGAGCCACCTCAAGATCTCTGTCAAATATAGATGGGGTAGGTTAGCGTTAACCTTTTCCATCAACACTGCACATCCTCTAGCCACATACGTCAGTATTCTTTTTAAGCCCTTTGTGGGGAAGAGGTGATATGTTCCAATTTTGAAGTAAATCCTCTCTTCCATTGTCAACTCACCAAATGTTTTATCTCTGACATAAGCCTTCTCCAACCAATCCTTTTGCACATCGGGGTTTGAACAAGTGGATAACCGAGCAAACTTGGGCCCTGTATTTGGAAGGTTTAACACTTTCGAATTGGCCTGGGCAGAGAAGTCAACTATCACACCACAAATATTAATAGTGGTGCCTTGCTCCCTATTGTGCCAAAATTGATACGTCTCTCCTAGGTACCAGGAACCGCTTTTAGAGAAGGTAGGCTATAAGGGAGACCCTATGAGGTGATCCCTAATGGCCTCGGGAGCGAACTCTGCAAATGATTCAAAGTTCAATTCCACAATCACTGTAGTGAATGTGGACTTCTCATGGATAGCCTGAACGCAATCTTGGGGCAACGTTAGTTATTGTCCTGATTCATGCCCAGTAGCAGCTCCTCCTTCTGCCTGCTTGCACCATCCAGTAGGAGGTTCATCATGATGAATGTTGAATGATTGCTCCTCCTATTCTACATGTTGTCCAGTAGGTCTTTGTCTTCCACCTCTCCGAGATTTTTTGCTTTCACCCTGGGTAGGACCTTCCTGTTGTCCACGTTTCAGGGCCATCTGCAATCACACGGGCCAACTGTTAGTAAGGTTGTTTTTAAAGTTAAGTTATACCTTACTACTTTTCTTAATTAATGATCTTATGTTATCACATGTGATAGTGCCTGAAATTTTGTAATAATGAGTCTTGTGACTTAGGTGGTTTCCATTTTAGTTTCCCGGTATACCTAGGGATTAAATGATTTTTAGGCACAATTATTCTGTGTTACAGTTAATTACCCTAGCTAATGTCCTTTGAGCGATGATAAATTTCAAAAACATTAGGCACCTTTCGGTAAGTGTTAATCCCCCACGACTAAGCTGAACACTCTAGGTTCAAGCATATTCAAATGGAATGAAAATCAAAGTACCAGCAAGCGAGATATAGTGAGAAAAGAAAAGGTTGCTCAATCGCAAGTCATAGAGAAAAATTTCAAAAACTACCCCATGTGAATGACTAAATGATGCTAAGTGTTGCGGGGGAGGGGGGGTCACCTATTTATAGGTTGTAGCGACATGACATCACGTATGTGATATCATGTCCCTAGTGATATGAGGCGCAACAAAAATACCAAATTTTTAAAGGATTTTTTCGAAATTAACATTATAAGTTGAGGACATTAGTTATTATGAAGGGGTTCTAGGGTAATTCCATTAATCCAAAAGGCACAATTAATGATGATGGTGTGGATTTTATCAATAAAACCTTGGGTGGTAAGAAAAAGGGTATTTAATGATACATCGGAACATTGAAATTCAGAGGGATAATAGTAGGGAAAGAAAATTGTTAAAATTATGCTGAGGGTAAGAAATGGTGTGTGTGAGCTATGTCATAAGTGAAGATTACAAAAAATTACACAAGTGGATCCTCCCCAAAATAGGTTCTAACCTATAATGCCCTTGTGTAAGCACACTTAAAGTGTCCATGTGCACTAGAAGGGTTAAATGTAATCTGCACTAACTCCATAAAACACACACATGTAAATATCATCGGAATGAGATGAAAATCCTATGCTACATGGGACATGAGCTACAATTACACGAACAGTGAGATGAGACAAAGCTTAGAAAGGGATCGTAGAGATTGGGACATAAGGTAACTAACCCAAGACACAATGCATCCTACATGTAAAGCATGATTAAGGTGTCATTAAACCGTTGTTCCAAGATTAGGACCAAGTCCATTACTCTAATCAGTGACATGTCATTGTTTCATCCTATGATGAACAACTATGAGAGTACCATAACAACAAGGCATACGATCACTTGGTGTTCATCTAAGGGAGGAGTGATTTTTGTTTTGTGGCACTTTCTTTTTTCCTTTTTCTTTTCTCTCTTTTTTTTTTTCGAATACTGAATCCAAAGAAGCTGCCAACCTTTAGGCATGGGTGCATGTCTTTCCAGTGGGAACCCCAGAACAACATTTGATTTTTGAGTGCCCTTTTAATTACTCTTACTCCCATTTTTCATTAGATCTACAAGGATCTTAGTACAACCACGTTGCATGATAACTCCCACAGAAGTCACCAAAGAGAATCCACAAGTTCCCTTGATGTCACACCCTAATCATTTTCTCTTGGTCCATCCTTCTTCATTCTGGGTACAATGAACACAAAATTAATTTTAAGTTTTAAGAATGTCAAGAATATCACTGTACCCTCGAACAGAACCTCCTATTTATAGAATGGATGAGTGGGTGTACTGGGCTCACTGTCTAAATAATTGATTACTTAAGTCTTAATGACATAGAACACACCTCAATGAACGATCCAATGAGTGTTTTATTCATAGACGAGGTTACTTATAAAAAATGTAAAACGACAAAAACACAAAAAGATAAAAAGATAAAATAAGAAATTTGAAAAATGAAAAACTAGAAAACAAAAATTGAAAAATTAAAGAAAATGAAAAATCAAGGACATACTCCTTTGTATTTTCTGAGTGCTTTCATTTTCATTCTTAGAAGGTTAGAATGGGATATGCCGTGGGGGTACGCTTTTTACCAAAATGTGTATACCAGTAATCCCCATGATATTCAAGAACAATGCCATACAGATGTCAGATCTCAAACATTAAAATTGTTCAACATGGACCAGAGTTGAAAGATTTCGACAAGTTGGTGCTGCCAGATCCAGAGGTGCTATCAAAGAACACAGAAAGGGGAAATGGGAAAAGCACTTGTTCAAATACCCTGAAAAAAATACAAGGTAAGAAGTGAAGCCACACAAAAATCAGCAGTGTTGTAGCTCTACACAGCAGCAGAATACTACTGTGCATCAACTGCCTGCGGCTGCGTTTTAGGCTCAAGTTCAGTTGCAGTTACAGCAACAAGAGTAGCAGGCATCAGGCAGGGTAAGGTAAACTCGAGGTCGGATCTAAACTATGAAGGATGATCTCTGGAGGCCATCTTCAGTTTTGTATGCAGCGGCAATACAAAAACCTGTGGCTCTTTGTTCGCGTTGGTGCACAGTGGGCGGGAATAGGTTTGCATTTTTTCCCATTCCTGGAATCTTACGTCACGCGTGACGTTGAGGGTCACAAATTTTATTCCCCTCCATCGTGCAAGACATGTTTGCCTCTTGAAATGTTGGCCTCTTATTCAAAACATGGCAGGCATACGACGTATCTCTGATTAAACAAGTACCGCCAAAATAAAGTTTATTTGTCAAAAAATTGCAATAAACCTACATAAATTAAAAGAATATTATTTATCAAAAAAGATACAGAAAGAGGATAAGACAAACACAAGATTAGCTAGTCAGACATAGGTCATAGGCCTTGGTTGTTTACGTTTACTAATGATTAATGTGAACTGTGCAATGCCCCTGGAAAAGAATCAAAGGTTTGCAGTGTGTACGCAAAGGACAAAGCAGAAACACAGCCTCAGGTAAATAACAGATTCCTTAGCACCTAAACTTGCATGATTCGATGTCGCCACAATGTTGTATTTGTTCTTTTAGGACTTCAGGTAAAACTTTTTACGGAAGATGCTCTCAATCCTGGCCATAGTCTATGCTTCCTGGACGAATTCCAAATCCATTTTCTTTACATTTCACAGAATTAGATTCCATTAGACGGTTCTGCAGGATGGTTCTCTCACCGGTATACAAGGAAATGTTATATCTGTCATTGGGACGGAGAGAAATTTGCATGGAACCTTATCTAACTCTAATGTAAACTATAACAATTGTACAGCATGAGGATGGTTTCCGTGGTCGCTGCCAAAAGACGTAAAATCAAAGTCCATATATTGGCATGTTCTGTATATATGATTATGAACACAGACCCTTTTTGTAACAGAAAAATATGCTCAATAGTTGTTCATCTCTTTAATCATAAAGCATTAACCATTAACTAACAATAACAATCAATCATCAAATGAAACTAGAATTTTCGGGAAATTTCACAAGATGCTGGAGAAACAGCATACATTATGGATGCTTAAGATATTTCAAACAGGTTAAAGTGGGTGACATGGACATTATAAGCCAAGAGGGTAAACAGTGCTGAATATATAATTTGCAATCATGAAAATCGCATATGCAGCTGCTTCATGTTGGCAGAAAGGGAATTAATCCGGGCATTCCTGTTGCAGTTTCCATGAGGTGAAGGTGGGTTGTCTTTGTTTGCTTCTTCTTGGTCTACAACCCTCCTCCTTGTATCCATACTCATGTTGCTACTGTGTGTCGTTTCCTGTCCCTGTGACACAAACACAAACAGAAGAACCTATGTTGCAATGGCTGTGGAGTTCATCAAAATAATAAGATTCAAAAACAGAAACAAAAAATAAAATGAGCGTGTTTTGCCATGGCTTACTTTTTCATGAAAGTAAGAGTCATGAACAGCCACAGACACAGAATCACCAGCAATAAGAGCATGTTTCTGTGCCATTGCAAGCCCAGTGAGGATCACCACTACCAAGAGCAGGCACAACTGCACAAGCTTGTTAACCGCCATTGTGATTTGTGTTGTTTGTTGGGATATGTTCGTGGCTCCTTAGCATAGTGGTGCGGTATTTATTACACTTTTTTTAACAGGCCATCGATGTTGATATGGTTTAATATTTATGAAAAGGATGCTAGGACACCACGAAGCCATGTCTCCTCATAAAAATCATCACCTTACCCTCATTCATCATCTTGCTCAGCCTCAGCCCGTTGAACATGTAAGGCCAACCTCCCTTTTTCTTCCTGGGTTTGCTCAGCCTCAGCCCGTTGAACATGTAAGGCCAACCTCCCTTTTTCTTCCTGGGTTTGGTGTTCGTGCGTGTTTAGTTGCCCATGCAAAGGCCGAAATTTCCAGGCCTATCTTTGTCTAGACCTCTTTTTTGGGTTTCGTGTTCCTGCCTGTTTAGTTGCCCATGCAAAGGCCAAAATTTCCAATCTCCCTTCTTTTTCTTAATGGGTTCCGTGTTCCTGCGTGTTCAGTTGCCCATGCAAAGGCTGAAATTTCGAGGCCAAAATTTGTCTAGACGTTCCTTTTTCTTACTGGGTTTCGTGTGGCTGCGTGTTCAGTTGCGCATTACGGTGGGAAGGAGTGAGTGAGTTTACGGGCGGATCGGGAACTTGTTTCACTCGGTTCCCGTTTCCGAAAAGGCAAAATAGAAAAGAAATTGTTGTCGTCCTTGCATGAAATTCTCGGTTCCCGTTTCCGAAAAGGCAAAATAGAAAAGAAATTGTTGTCGTCCTTGCATGAAATTTGACGTGTAATGTGCTTGAATGGAGGCATCAACAACTTTGACCCCCCGGAAATCTGATTCGGTGTGCTTTGAATTCCCATCTTTTTTTTTTTAATGATGGAAACCACACCATACGACAACATTATTTGTCTTCCTATCATTGTGTTGTATGCAATGGTAAGAAGTCTATGAAAAACACTCAAGCACTCAAGCAAGAAGAAAAGTACAAAGAGTATTGAGTCTCCTTGAAGTCACACCCTTTACAAACAATTGGATCCTTCCTAATGCCCAAACTACCAAGGTCACTAATCGATTAAAAGTTTCTTTTAATGGAAGAGACTTCAAATTTTCAAAATAAGGAAAACCATAGAGTTCATTGGATGGGCAAATGATGTGGACTCACTACTTGTTCCATGAAAAATAAACCATGGCAAAGTTATTAAACATCAAAATTCAAAAATAAAAACTAGACATCAACAATCACACATTAAGCATAAACCATCATTAGTAAATAGTAACAGTAGCATTGTGTCATGTGACAATAAAGTAAATTTATTAGAAAAAATGAGAAAATATCACATTTGAATAAAATAAAATAAAATAAAGGAAAATAAAGTAAAATATATAAGAAAGTGTTAAATAATCAAGAAAGTTTAAAGATACTAAAGATGGTGTAAAATTAGAAAAATTCGAAAATCAAAAATGTGAAGAAATAGGGTAGAAAAACTGAGAGGCCATGGTAATGGTCAACATGGATGGCCATCTCCCTTGTGACTAACTTGGAAGGAGGAGATCCAAAAAATATAATGTGGTTGTTCATCCGTTTAGGCGATAATTATAGTGGCCTGTCTAAGTTCAAGGAAAAGCTTCACTTATTGGATGTTGACTAACTACTTTTTATTTAGGTTGTCAAGTTTGTAAATTATCATTGCCCTAAAGGGAAAGGTTTGATCAATTATATAAGGTCCCTTTCACAATGTTTGAAATTTTACCTTTTGAGATACATGTGTGTTGTTCATCCTGTCTAAGTTCAAAGAAAAGCTTCACTTATTGGATGTTGACTAACTACTTTTTATTTAGGTTGTCAAGTTTGTAAATTATCATTGCCCTAAAGGGAAAGGTTTGATCAATTATATAAGGTCCCTTTCACAATGTTTGAAATTTTACCTTTTGAGATACATGTGTGGGGTTCCAGTAGAGAACCTTTTCTCTTGGTTGAAACTTTACTTTCCTAATTCTAAGGTCATAGTGTTTCTTGTTGAATGCATTAGTCATCTCATTCAAGGATAAGGCACTAATCAATTTTCATCTAGCACATTCAAATTGATTAACCTTTCCTTCTATGCTAAACTTAAATCAAGGTTTAATTCACAAGCTATCAATAGTGTACAGAGCTCGAATTGAATCAAGAGTGTTGGAAGTTTACTGTACACTAACTCATAGGGAGAATAGCTAATAGGAAGTTTTCAAGTTAATCGGTAATCCCAAAGAGCATCATTAAGTTTTGTGCTCCAATCCTTCCTATATTTGCTAATGGTTCACATCAATATTTTTGTAATCTCCTAGTTGGTTACCTTTGCTTGATCGTTGGCTTGAGTGTAATAAGGTGTTGTTAATTTATGTTCTACCCCCAAACATTACATTAATTTCCTAAAGGTGGCACCTATGAGGTGACTTTCATTATGAGAAATCAATGAACATGGCATCCCAAACCTATTTACAATATATTGTTGTTTAAATTTGGTAGTCGTAGATGATGTACAATCTATAACAGTTGATGCTTTAGCCCATTTTGTGTAGTAGTCAATTGCTACTAGAATATACACTTTTCCATTAGACATGGATGTGACGGAACCCATGAAGCCAATGCCCCATATGTCAAAAGGTTCCAGTGGTTGAATCCACTACTGAGGACCTTCCATGTGAACAGTCATCCCCCCATCTCGTTGACAATGTTCATAAGACTTGACGAACTAGTGGGCATTCCTAAAGATTATAGGCCAATAATATCCTACCATCAAAATTTTTATGGCTATGCATATCCTTGCATAGTGGCCTTCACAAGGCTCTTTGTGAGCATCTTGGAGAATGTGCAATTGATCTTTGTTAGGGACGTACCAATGTATTAGGCCATCAACACACACCTTGTAAAGGTGTTCATTGATTTCCATGAAGTATTTAACCCAATGAAGAAGTTGTTTCTTCTTCCTAAAATCCAAGTCTTGTGGCATCTCCTGAGTGAGAAGATATGTGAGGATGTCATTATACCATGTTGCTTTCATAGGTGTTTGTTCATTTATTGCTCCTATAAAGAGGAGTTCATCTAGAAACTGGTTAGAGAGCGGGCTCTCCTTCTCTTTATTATCCCATCCTAAGCAAGAAATATTGTCAGCGATCACATTCTCAGTCCCTTTTCCATCTACCATAGTGAGATCGAATTCCTACAAGATCATAAGCCATCGTATGAGACGAGGGCTCACCATCAACTTGTTCATGAGGAAGTAAATTGCACTATGGCTTGTATGTACAAATACTTTGTAACCTAGCACATAATGTCTAAAATTTTCTAGTGCATACACCACTACCATTAATTCTTTCTTCATGGTGGTGTAATTTAATTATGCCCCCATAATGCTTCGGCTCACATAGTGGATGTAATATAGATGTTTCTTATTATCCATCTGAATAAGCATAGCTCCCAAGGTGTAGTTAGATGCATCTGTCATGATGTGAAAAGGTCTGGACCCATCTGGTGCTCATAAAATTGGTGTTTCTATGAGTTTCTCCTTTAATTGCTGAAATGTGTGTTCATATTCGTTGGTCCAGATGAAAGGTGCATCTTTCTTTTTAAGGTTTACTGATGACTTTGTAATCTTAACAAACTTCTCAATAAATCACTAGTAGTAGCCAGTGTGTCCAAGGAATGACCGAACATCTTTAACGATCTTTGGTTGACGTGTTATTCCTTGGATGACCCTTATCTTTTCTGGGTCAACCTCAATCCCTTTATGTGAAATTTGGTGTTCTAATACAATGCCTTCTTGGACTATAAGATGGCTCTTTTACCAGTTGAGTTGTAGGTTTGTCTCAACACTTGCTCAAGTTGGTCCAACGCTTATTCGAAGGTAGTTTCATAGGTGGAAAATTCATCCATGAAGACTTCAACACCACTACTGATCTGTTATTGAAAGGTACTAAGGACCAAGTGTTGAAATGTTGTAGGTGCATTGCACAATGCAAAAGGCATTTTACCGTATGCAAAAGTTCCCTAGGGACTCATGAATGTTCTCTTGGCTTGGTCTTCTGGCATAATTTGGATTTGGTTATAGCCACTATAAATATCCAAAAAGCTATAATAACAATGCTCGAATATGGTATCTAATACTTGATCCAAAAATGGCAAAGGAAAGTGATCCTTAAATATTTCCATATTTAACAACCTAAAGTCAATGCAAACTTGCCATTTGCCATCCTTCTTTGGTACAATTATGAGCAAACTAACCCACTTACTATCCATGATTGGATAGATGAACCTTGCCTTGAGGAGTTGCTCTATCATCTCCTTGACAATTTACTTTAATTTGGGGTTTAGCTGCATCTATGGCTATCTTCTAGCCTTCATGGCTAGGTCAGTGTAGATGCAATGTTGGAAAATCCTTGGATCGATTCCTGTTAGCTCTGGATATGACCAAGCAAAGGTTATTAACCATTTATTCTCCACCTTCAACAACTTTTCTTTTTTTTTAGGAGCAAGTTTGGCATTAATGATGATTGGTTTACCATTCTTTAAAAATGCATACTCCATACCAATCAGTAAATATTTTAGTTCTAAGGGCTCCTTCTTGAAGGGATCAAGGATTTCCAACTGCCCCCAATAGGTATTATCATCTTCATCAAATAGTTTGAAGTAAACTTGTTCAATTTTGTCCATGCCTTAAAAATATGCACATGTTAGGCTCTCAGTTGGCTCCATGCATATTATTCTGCTATCTAAATCTTCTATCAGCAACTAGGTGCCCTCCTACTTTGTGGCTACTGTGTATAGACACCATTGAATATTAATTTCTTATGCACACTAATTACATGCATTAATGTATGTGCTCTTGATGGGATAAAATCTTTTACACACAATTGCACCTGTTATTACTATACATGATGCATGGAATATGCTTCTTCTCAATCTTTCCTAGCTCATTTTCCTTAGATATTTCGAGAGATAGGTCCCTTATACCCATTCACATGTTGAATGTGCTTAAGCTAGCCCTTTCCATGATGATGGGGAAGTCACTTTTGCAGTTGTCCACCTTGATTACCAAAAAATTAGTAGGATAGGACCACTGACAAACTATGGTCACAATGTCCTCTACTAATCCCAAATGGATAGTAATTGACTAATCTGCTAATTCTAGACAGATGTTGCTCTTCTTAAGAGGTGGTATGTTCTAGGCCTTATACATATCATGAGAGATGAGGTTAACACTGGAACTAGAGTTAAGAAGAGCCTTTCATGGCTTTCGTCTAGAAATCTGTAGAAAGATGAGTAGACTTCCTAGATCAAATCTTTTTGTAGGAAGATGTCCAGCCTTGATCCAATTAGAAACAACATGGATTAACATTAGAGTACGAATCCTACGTAGCACTTATTTTGAAGGGAACTCGAAGGTGTTTGATGTAGAGGATGAGAATGCTGAAGATGCAGTGCGATCAACTAGGCTAGATTGTGAGTGTTGAAGAGGACTACTAGGTTGAAAGAAAGGTATTTTCCTGGATCGATTATCTAGATTGCTTAGCTAAAACATTAGTTTTGAGTGCACAACTCTCGTAGCATTTCATTGTTGCAGCTATGAAGAAATCTCACCCTACATGGATGGAGCAAGAGGTAATTGAGTCAAAGGTGGAGGTGCATATGTAGAGGGATTAGAGGATAATAAGGATATAGGTATGGTTTTTCCCCTTAAGTAGATGGTGAATGTGTTTGATGGTACTCTAGAGGGTAACAGTGATGCTAGAATGATGCATGACTTGTAGAACTTCTAGGGGAGATTGGCTGCTAAACATAGTACCTGTATGGATTTGGTTACCTATAGGGGTACTACTACCTTGGAAATGGCATTTCCCATGATTGTAGTTGATGCCACTATTGGTATTGTTTGTATGGTTGTGGAGGAGTTCCACTTGGGTAGTGAGCTTGTTGTTGCTAGTTGAACTATCTTAGACTACCTTGAGGATAAGGCAATCATCTTGGAGCTTGCCTATGTGCTAGGAGAGGATTCAATGCATACACTCCATACCGTTGTAAGTGTTACACTATAGGGTAACATCCTCTTAGATGTTCAGAGTAGTGAATGTCACATTTAGTTTCATCATCAAAGTCAAACTCCACAACTTATTCTACTACAACAGCTTTACCCTTACCTCTTTGGTAGGCATGTTCAGCTTCTTTTCGTCTCTTGCTATTACGATCACTATTTTGCTTTTTGGATTCTTCAGCAATCTTCAATGCAATTTAAAATTTCTCATCCAAAGAGTCCCATAATTTGTCAACCTTGGCCAAAATGTCAAAAATATATTTTTTGATGGGTAAGGTCTTTTTATTCACCACTTCATCAAGTGGTGATTCCTCCTCTTCACAAAATTAGACATCTCCTTTTCTAATGGGAGGGTCCTTGTTATACTCTTTAGCACTTTCACTTTTTTGTAACTCACCTTCTTCTTTTACTACCTGCTCAATTAGCCTTTGAATCTAATGAGATCTTAATTCAGATAATCTTCCTTAGGTATACACCCCTAGGGTTCTTCTTATTTCAGCTCTGAGCCCATCTACGATGTGGCAAAGTTGTTCCCTTTGAGAATAACCATGGCTAGGGCATTGGTGTAAGAGAGAATAGTATCAGCCCATGGTGGCATCCAAAGGCTCATATGCTCCTTGTTTCTACCCTTGGATTTTCCTTCTCATATTAGACACTTTGGAGTACGTTTGATACTTGTCATTGAATAGTTCTAACATAGTGCTCCATCTGTGGATAGATTTTGCCTCCAAGGACCAATATCAACTTTTAGCTTCCTTAATAAGTGTTTCTAGGAGAAGCTTGAGTTTCTACCATTCATTTTCTATATTCTATAAGGAACGGGAATCTTGAAAAGCTTGTAGACGTATTTGCAAATCAAAGTTGTATCCCCCTTCAAATCTTGGGATGTTGTTCATATCTAGACGCTTGATTCGACTATCCTTCATATGCCTAGTTGGGATTCTTACTACCTCTACAATGTTGAGCATACTTTAAGTCAATAATAAAGGTTCATCATCATCATTGCATCAATGACTCCGATCATGGTTTCAGCCACCCCTTTAGTTTTGGTGGCCTTTACAATCATTGTGGTTTCATTGATCATCTTCATCATGGTTGTTTCAACAATGACTTTCATGAGAACCATCAGATGAAGAGGAATGTTCAAAATTGGATGAGGAGGATGAAGAGGAAGGTGGACTGCCACCACCATCATATTATCCACCACCACTCTTACACTTATTACGATCGCCATCCTTAGATACCTTATTATTGCAATGTTTTCTTGAGTCCCTACCTTGGCTATCACTTCTTCCTGAATCTAATTTATGGATAGTGGATCGCAAGGTTAGGTTCACACCCTCACCATTAGTAGTAGGGGGTGGAGAATATTCTTGTTAAGAACCTTCCAAAGGAGGACCCTCATTGTCCTCCCAATTTAGTAGAAACAAGGGGTTAGTGTAATGTTTTCCCTTAGTAGCATCATGGAGCTTCTCTTGACTTCTATCTCACTTGCATTGTGTTTCATTGGGATAGTAGTTTTGAATGTCATATTCGTCCACAACATATTCTTCATGAAGATATGCTATGCCCAACTTCTTAAGGGCTTTAAACAACATCACAGGCATAGATCTATTAGGAGACAAAACAATGTTGCCCTTCATATCATGCCATCATAACTGTTCATCCTGATGTAGGATGAAGGTGAAGTCTGGCACAAATTTACCTGTATGAGTATACACCACTTTGCACTCTTGTGGGACTAGAGGTTTGGTATCTTTAGGCTTTTGAGAAGAAGAAGATATGTTGTAAAGAAAAATAAAATTATCAGTGTGCTTTTATAATTTTATGTATAGTGGAAATGATATTTGACCTTAGGTTCATACAATGATATTAGTGGTATCCACTTAGACCTAAATAGTGCATGTTCCATAAAGAAAGTCCTTGGCAACGGTGCCATTGATGAGCAGTGAGTTAACCCTACATCGAACAATATGAATCACAAAGCATTCACGTGTGATTTGGTCAAATTCTATGGACTTTATCATTTCTAGTGCACTAATACTTTATGAAGTGGATATAGCCTTAAGATCAATTGTTGTCCTCCCAATTACACATGTGATGTACATTGGTATGGTTAGTGTAACTAAAGCATCTGATTTTTATCATTTTTTATTTTATAGTTTGGTGCTCGAAATGTAGATAAAATAAGTTTGATTAACTAATCTAAATTAACTAATTAACTAGCATTTAACTATTCCTAACATAAGCATTCAATCCCACTTTCTATACACATCCTGAACCCATGTATCTGCTACTGGGCGACCAAGCACTACGCTACTAGGCAACCATGCACTACACTACTGGGCATACCAAGCAATAACACTATTGGGATTACCAAGTGAATACATGCTACACTTGAAGCAATTGTACTTATGTGTGTAATATATCTGGCTTAATTACTTATCTAACATAGTAACTAGAAAATAATTGATAACTAATTTAAAACATTTAATACATAATTGGAAACAATAAATGCATAAATAAAATAGCTAATTTATCCAAAGTGTTGTAAGGTTTATCAGGAAACTCATCTTTATTGCCGCACACATTGTGATGCTCAAGTACAAAAATGCTTGAATAAAAATCCATACACTCAATGAGTCTTGCTGTGGGCACTCAAGGTAAAAAATTCTAACTTTTGAATAGAAAAAATGTAAGAGCTTTGCTACTACTGAAATCTAGATTACCATAAATGTAGTTGGTATGTGTGTATGTATAGGCAATGGACAAACACTACGTCGACAAGGCCTCATTGATATAGGATAAGATGTGTCGATGGGGCCTCGTTGACGTAGTCAACTACATCAATGAGCCCTCATTGACACAACCAACTAGCAATGACTCATCAGGAAGAAAATGCATATTTCTTAATTAGGACTCAAAAACTTCAGTCTATAAATGCTATAATACAAATATAATAAGTGATATTCATCAAGAGATATGGTTTTTATTAAAGATAAATTTAAAACAAAAAATGTCTAACCAAGTAATCAAAAAGCTATAGACCAATATAATTTAAAATCATGGATTTAAAGAACTCATCCTCAAACCCAAATGTTGAACACAAATTTTGAAAGAATAACAAGTAGATCACATGTCATTACAAATATTGCATACTCAGCTCTTACATAAGAACTAAATAGCATTCAAGAAGCCTTAAAGACCAAAACTTGGAAGGAAGCCATGGACAAAGAATATGAACCCATGATGAGAAATAAGACATGGGAACTATTTGATAAACCAAAAGAAAAAAATTAATTGATTGCAAGTCGTTGTACAAAACTAAATTCAATGAAAAAGAAGAAATAATGAAACATAAGGTAAGACTAGTAGTAAGAGGTTTCAAACAAAAGAAATATATTAACTTTGAGGAGATTTTTTCACTAGTAATAAGATTTGAAATAATTAAACTCATTCTTTCCATTGTAGTTCATCACAATCTTAAACTCCATCAAATGGATCTAAACATAGCATTTCTAAATGGAAGCATGAATGAAGAAGGAGATCTTTATTAACTAAAAGTATATACCATTAAAGGAAAAAATGTAAATTGAATAAAGCATTATGTGGATTAAGATAATTTCATAGATCATGGTTCGATAGGATTAATGAGAATTTGCTGAATAAAGGATACTCATCTTGCATGTTTGAACCCACATTGTACTACAAACATGATAAGAAGGACTTCATCATTATCTCACTTTATTTAGATGATCTTGTATTAAGAGCTACTAATAATAATATGATAGAAAAATTTAAATCAAATATGAAGAGTGAATTTAAAATCAAAGATTTAGAAGAACTACGATAGTTTCTTGACATATAAGTTAATCAAGAAAAGAAGGCAATTAAGTTTCATCAAACCAAATATGCTACTTCCATTCTAGAAAAATATAGAATGAGAAAAGAAAATAGCACTAAATCTTCTCTTCTTCAAAATATAAAACTAGAAAATAAGAACAATAGAACACTTGTAGATGCTACCTTAAATAAAAGCATGATTGGAGCAATAATATTTCTTTATCACATAGGAATAGACCTAGAATTTGTTACTTCTCTCTTATCAAGATATATGCATGATCCTAGATAGTCTAACCTTAATGTTTTTGGGTAAAAATTTTGGGCATATAAAAAAGAACCGTTGGTGCTCTTTTCTTCCATTGGGCACCACTTTGCTACTGAGCCCTCCTGCACTCCGCCTTCTATGGTGCCGCCATCGTCCATCGCTCGCCTAGTGTTTGGTGGGGTGCAAGGCAGCTTTGACGTTACCGGCCAACCCTAGTCACGATTTCTATTTTTCTTGGCCGTTTTTTCTTTCTACAACACTGTCGCGGACCTTGCTCGTGGTGGGTGGACATGCACACTGGTGGTGAGGGTTTTCCTGCAAACAAAGTTGCAGATTGGTGTCAGGAAAGCGCGCGGCCCAGGCGTGGGCAAGTCACAATGATGGATTCATTAGCTTCTTCATTTCCTCAAGGAAGTTCATCTACCTCACCTCAAATTGATTTTCTTATACCGGATGATATTTTTGAAGCAGTTTCTAAAGATTTCACATCTCGTTTTCTATTTTTTCAAATCGTGGGATTTTTACCAAGGTCCCCAAGTTTAAACACTCAAGTACATAGCCTTCTTCAGCCCCATGGCATTCAGGTTACTCATGCTCGTTACTACGCTCGTCACTTCATTTTGGTAGAATTATCTGATGCTTCCCAGGTCGAAAAGGCTCTCTCTCAAAAAAATTTTCCAACAAGAAACGCAACCCTAATCACACGCACCTAGAGTTTTGACTTTAATGTCAATGACCCAATTTTTAATATAATTCCTTGTTACGTGGAACTACCCAATCTTCCACTCATTTTCTCATCTGTTGAGAGGGACATTGTGAGCATGTTGGGCTCTATTATTTCCAATCATTGTACGGCGAACAATGGAACTCAAATTTGCCGTTATTGTATTGAACTAGATATAGCCCTTCAAAAGACCTCATTAACCCTTGCTACTGGTGGAAAACTCTTCACCTAAAAACTGGACTATTTTTACCTTCCAAACTTGTGTAGCTATTGTCACAGGGCTGAGCATCATATCTCGGTGTGTCCTATCCTAGCCAGGAAGAAAAAACCTGTAGCATCTCAGAAGACTCGCTCCCCAATCACACCACCAGTAGGCCCACCCTCAGTATCCTTTAAATTTGGATCTCCTCCCCCAACAACTCCTAAATCCTCCTCTCAGTCTAGCCTCTCCAAGCTACAAAAACAACAGTCAAGTCCTCACACCTCCACCCAGGTCATCCCTTCAAACGTTGTCAAGAACTCATTCTCGGAAGATGAGTTAGTGGTGGTCAGTGGAAGGAAACAAGTCAAAGATTCCCTTAGTTCTACTTCTCCCTCCCACTCGTCTTGACTAGACACTTCCATGGTCCTTGTCCCCATCAACAACTCATTTGCCCTCCTATCAGGAACAAAGGAAACTGATACTTCGACTCCCAAATCTTTCATTGACCTCTCATCCAAACTACCCCTTGTTTCCACATGAATCTCGTTTCTTGGAATGTTCGAGGCCTTATTGATAGGCTTCGATAGAAGCGAGCAGGAAAATTTATATCTAGTCTAAATTTGACTTTTGATTTCATCCTCCTTCAAGAAATTAAGATCTTAGCTAACCTTTTATCCTATTTCGCCCACTGGTTTCTTCCTCACTCCTCACTCCTAGTGACATCCCATGCAAGTGGGAAAGGAGGTGCGGCCATTCTCCTCTCACCCTACTGGAAAACTAAAATCCTTCAAAGTGGTTCTAATTTTGGGCATAGAGTTTCCTAGGCCACCTTCTCATCCCGGCATGGCCCTTTTGGAATTTGCTCGATATATGCCCCAAATGACTCCACAGAACGGGCTCTCCTTTGGCATGAACTTGCAACCTCTCTCCCCCCAATGCCTCGGATATTCAGAGGAGATTTTAATATGGTATAATTCCCTCAAGATAAGCTCGGAGGGATGTTTCTTCGATTGCCCACTCTCAAGTATTAGGCCTAGTCCGCATTTAAGAAAATATTTTACCTCTCAGACGGGGCAGAAAACTCCACATGCAGTCCCCTTCATAGATTTACTTGGAGCAATCTCCATCTTGGGCAGGCTCGCATCTACATCAGGTTAGATAGGTTCTATTTCTCCATCCTTTCCTTTTGGCAAGCTTTCTCTGCCACTACAATTTATCATCATGCCACCTTATCTGATCAGCTTCCTATCTCCATATCTATCAAGATTCATGGTAGCCCTGATTGACAAAAATTTCATCTTTTTAGACTACACAACAACTATTTTTCTTCCCCAACTGCCCAACTTCGTCTATCCAACCTTTGGAATGCCAAACCTAGGCCCCTAAATCAAGTGGGTTGGATTAATTGGTGGCATCAGGCTTCATGTCGAGTACGAAACTTTGGTCATTCATATGGTAAGACCATGGCTGCTTAAGCCAAACATGAATACAACAAAATTCACCTCACTATTGAACATCTCACTAATAAACTAGCTCAAGATCCCTTCAATACTCTAGTTCACAAGGAGCTAGCTAGAGCACGCGTTGCCTTCCAACATTGGGAAGTGTACCGAGCACAAAGTGCCTTAACTAAAAGTTGGCTCACTTGGTTAAATATT
>MNCI01029802.1:204445-260378 GCA_015680685.1 Gnetum montanum | reverse complement strand
TCCCTCTACTCCCCCACTCCCAACCACAGGTCCCCCGTCAGGTCACCCCACCACTCCCAATCACTAGCCCCCACCCACCAACCATAACCACCCGAACCAGAACCACTACTTCCCCCACTAGGGGAATGGATCAACGTTGTTCGGAGGAGCACCCGAACCAGATAGTGCAAAGCACTGCAGTCCCTAGCTGAGGAAGCTGGTTGCACCCCTGTGGTCCGTGAGGGGGAGGGGCGCCCAGGCCGCCTGACCGAGTCCCATTCCAGAAGTCGACAAGCCCAACAACACATCGACTTGGGTCAACAACAGACCTTACGGGAGGTATACCAGCGCCACACTTCTGGTTGCGCATTAAGATTTTCAGTTGGAATTGGAGGGGGCAGGGTACCCCCTATAAGCGAAATACCCTACGCCGTATTGTCAGAGAGGAGAATTTTGACGTGGTCTGCCTCCAGGAAACCAAGTTGCAAGCTGCGGAATCCGGTCACCTCCAGTGGATGTACTGGACCACATACTTGCACCCCAGCCACCAATCTGGTGGATGCCTCCCCATGGACCATCACGATCCATGTTCCTGCCCATGGTTTTTGGCTGACCAACTTCTATGGGGCGCAGGCTTGGGAGCTACGGCTCCAGGAGTTGAATCGGATGGCCTCGTTGGTGCCATACAATGGCTCCTAGGTGGTGGTCAGTGACTTCAACCAGTGTTTGTAACCCTGGGAGAAATTTGGGGGGGGCGTCCCCTCGGGTGCACCTGATTTCATGGAGTTCCTTGAGCAAGCGTCTCTTGTTGATCTGCCCATTGCGAACTACCGTTTCACCTGGAGTAACCGGCGGAAAGGGGTGCACAGGGTTCTCACCCGCATTGATCGTGTTTGTGTTAGCTCTGATCTCCTCCTTGGCATCGCCATCACCATGACCGGGCAGGAGCGGGCTGCTTCTGACCACCGCTCGCTGGTGGTGTCCATTGGCCCGTCTCAACCCCGGGCCCCATGCCCTTTTCGGTTTGAGCCCTCATGGCTTTCCAAGCCGTGGCTTCGCCCACTGGTGGAGGGCATCTGGGCAGATTACCAGCCGGGTGGGAGGGACCCTCGGGCCTTCCTCAAAGAAGCTCTCCTTCGGCTCAAGTGGGCCATCCAGGCCCTCTCGGTGGGGGAGAAGTTTTCGTTTCGGGCTGGCCACAAGTTGGTTCGAGCGCGGCTCGGATGCATCCAAGCGCAACAAGAGAATGGGGAGGACCTTCACATGGAGGAGATGCACCTCCTTCGTCAGCTCCAGATTCTCAACCACGAGGAGGAAATCTATTGGCGGCAGCGCTTCTGGATTCGATGGCTCCGTGAGGGGGACTGCCATACGAAATTCTTCTTTGTCATGGCGAAGACACGTGGCGAAACCCACATCCATAGCATTCATACCCAAGCTGGGGTGGTGGTTGATGACCCATAGGGGATCACCAATGAGCTCATGGGCTACTGGGGGCGCATTTGGGCTAAGCACCCCACCCAGCCCAATTCCATCCATGTGGCGAGGATGCTCACTGCTGCAGACAATCAGCGCCTTCTGGCCCCCTTCTCTAAGACAGAGTTGACCAACACCATCAACAACATGCTGGGAGGTAAAGCACCTGGATCGGACGGTTGGTCTCTGGAGTTCTTCAAAGCTTTCTTGGATATTGTGGGCCCCAATCTTCTGGATGCTTTCAACGTCATGCTAGCCAGACGGCAAGTACGGCGCAAACTCAACTGCTTGTGCATCATCTGCATCCCAAAGCAGTTGAATGCACACCACCCAGAACACTTTCGTCCCATTGGTGTGTGCAATGTCCTCATTCGCATCTTCTCCAAACTCCTGGTCAACCGTCTGAGCCCCCTCTTGCCTAAGTTGGTTGGACGCAATCAGGTGGGCTTCGTCCATGGTAGGACCCTTCAGGATCAGGTTCTTCTTATGCAAGAGGTCCTTCACTCCCTCCGCACTACGGGGTTTCCTGGTCTATGTCTCAAGCTAGACATAGCGAAGGCATACGACACACTTACCTTGGACGCCCTACATGACATCATGCATAGGAAAGGCTTTGACCCTGGATTTATCCAATTATGTTTGCATATCCAGTCCTCCACGGGGTTCTCTTTTGACGTAGGGGGATGGCTGTGGGGCTTTTCCTCTCTTAGTCGCGGTCTGAGGCAAGGTGACCCCCTGTCCCCTTTGCTTTTCATCATTTCCATGGACCTCATGCAATCCTACTGCAGCACATCGTAGGTGGAGGGACTAGACATTGCGGGGGTGGATTGCCGTGTTGAACACTACGCTGACGATACCATGCTTCTCAGCCGGGCGACGGTCCCACAGGCCTGATGTATCAACGTGGCTCTGACCAGATTGGCCACCGAGTTAGGTTTAGAAATCAACTGCACCAAGTTGGTGGCGCACTTCATCAATGTGGACCCGCAGGTACAGAACTGGGTTACACAAATTCTGAACGTTCAACCTGGGAAAATCACCGATACCTACATGGGTATCCCACTGTTCCAGTGGGGGTGGAACAATACCTGGACCCCCCTCCTGGTCAAGCTCGAGCACCGCATCAATCATTGGGAAAACCATTTTCTTACTCACAAGGGCCGCCTCCTCGTGGCCACTGGGATCCTTGCGACCACCACGTGCTTTGTGGCGGCAGTCGCCAAGCCCCCCGCGGCCATCATCCACCAGATCAACGCTAGGATCCACTGTTTCATTTGGCGGGGGGGCAAAGGGGGGAGCAAACTCCATCTTGTCAATTGGCATCGCGTGGCCCATCCTCGTATGGCGGGGGGGTTGGGGGGTCACGACTTTCGAGGATAAGTGTATGATGGGGCAGCAGCGGGTGGTCAACCGGCTCACTCGTGCTCAGGGAGAGTGTATTCAGTGGGCCCGTATCGCCTGCCTAAGGTACACGCTTTGGCTGATTCGATCGCATGCTTCGAGGCCTTGGCTGTCCATCTGTCGGCACGTGCGGAGGATGCTGAGTCTGAACTAGATCCACCTCGAGCCACGCATCATCCTGACCCATAAATTTTCCCCAGAGGACGGCTGGCTGGCGGTTTGGTGCGGGCGGCTCCCCGAGAAAGTCAAAATCTTTCTCTGGCTGCTCAAATCTGCCGCGCTCCCCGTACGTGCCGTACTGCAGCAGCGTGGCATCACGCAAGACACCACATGTCTGCGCTACGGCCATAGCCCTGAAACCCTCAACCACTTCATCTATGAATGCCCCTGCATGATCGCCACTTGGCGCGCATGCAGAATGCCCCCCCCCCAAGTGATTTAATGGCAACTCCTAGTCGGTGCTTTTGTTATGGCACGCTTGGAAGATGTGGAATTCCACGGTCTTTGCACAGGCGGCTACCCCCCCAGCAACTTATCCAACGGACCTGTAGAGCGTGGCGGGAGATTGTGGACGCTATGGGGTAGATGCTGACGTACGAACCTGACTGTGCCGTCTACCAGGAAGACGAGGAGCTGTGGCAGATGGTCTACCAGTGCGGCTGGGCCGCCCTGTTGTAGAGGCTGGTCGGGGACCCTGACCTTCCTGACAATTCATTCTTTACTAACTGGCACGGAGATCAAACCTACTTCCAAGGCTGAGAAATTCGCCTCATGGAAGCCGCCCTGGCCAACTACCTGGGGGTCCCGGCCGCTAGAGAGGTCATCCTGCCGACATCCCGCAGCCTCCATAACTCTGCAACCTTCTTCGAGGGGGTTTCCCCGAGAACGCAGAGTCGTCAGGTCCCTCAGACTTCTCTCCCATGCCTTTGGGCTCACGCTGCCGCCTTGGTGGAACGCTTTTTTGTCCAGTCGGGCAATGTTTCCAAGCTCCAGAGGCTACATTTTACTTTCTTGAGGTGCTTGAAGGACAGCAGCCAGGTTAACCTGCCGCATTTCTTCCTCGAGGCCCTCCGCCTTAAGCGACGCGGTCGCCACTCGGGTCTAATTTTAGCTCTGTAGAGGGGGGCGGGGGGGCAGGGGGAGCCGGGCCCGTCCTCTGCCCCCACTGGGGGTCGTCTCGCTGATGCCCCCCTGCTTCCCCCACTTCCTCCACCCTGCCCACTCAACGGCGGCAGGCCGCTTTCAACCTTACCTGGGGACGCCGCTCTCGCCGCAATCCTACCCCCTCGCCTGACCCCCCTAGCACCCCTCCGAATTGGGAGGCGGAGTTTCAACACGCGGTCGCTGCTGCTCAGGAGGCCGAGCGACAAACTTTGGAGATTCGGTAGACCGAGACCCTAGCCCAGTGGCGTGCCAACCACGAAGCCCAGCTTCAGGAACAAGCACAACAGCTGAATAGGCAGCATACGCTCACGATAGAGACCTTGTGGGCCCAGCTCACGGATGAGGTCCGGGATCGAATCAGGGAGGAGCTGCGTCAGGAGGAGGCGGCTCGGCAGGCCCAGGAGGTGGCGGCCCGGGAAGAGCAGGAGCGCCTGCAAGAGGAAGAAGAGCAATGGCAATGGCAACTCGACCGGGCCCATCAGCACAGCGCCCACTAGTGGCTCAGGGGGGGGGCGCTGCCCGTATAGCATTTTGGGCATTAGCTGTGAGAGCTCCTGGGGGGAGCTCAGACGACACATCAGATGCACGTCCGCTAGATTCCACCTTGACGCGGGGGACTCCTCGGCGGACCAGGGAAAGCGCGAGGCTCTTATGCAGGGCTTCCAGCAAGCCGCAAACTTCGTGGACACCGAGGAGCATCGCGCCACCCTGGACCTGCTTCATGAGCTGGAGCGGCCTCGGTGTGCGTGTCGCTAGCTACCGACTCGCCCCTAGCTTCCCCCCCCCCCCCCCCCCCTTTTTGTTGGGGTTTTTGAGGTTTTTACGGTTCTGTGGTTTGGTGGCTCAGCTCGGGGCTCTCCGAGTTTGATTTTTTGTGGGTTTCCGGGCCCCCCCCCTTCGGGGTGGGCCCCCCCGGGCCCCCCCCCCCCCCCCGTGTACCATACTTTCAATATTACCCGAATATTCTCTCAAAAAAAATACGCACAGCAGATGCAGCAACAGCAGCAATTGGAGGAAAATACATCGAATCTATGTCACTATCGGAAGAAATATCTCAGAAAGAATACGAAAAACGCATTCGAAATGCATTGGCGTTGCTGATTGGGCAAAGAATAGAGCTTTTATTTTTTCTTTTTCCCCCTTTGTTCACAGAGCGCAAAAAACAGATCACGCAATACACCGACGAGGATCACAAAAACATTATGCCCAGGTAAACCAAAACAGAAAAATTAATTGATAACCGAAATAGAACAAAGACGACATGAACCACGGGGGAGGAGGGGTTTGAATGAAACCCACCAAGTAAAGCGCAGAAGGAGAATTTGTAGATCAATGCCAGGCCAATCAAACCGAATCGAGTGAGCGCCCCGGCAGGTGCTGTTGCTATTGCTGCTAGGGCAAACGAAGTCGGTCCAGAGAAAGGGCGGGTGCTTGCAGATCCAAAGGTGCTGCCAAAGAACACAGAAAGGGGAATAGCACTTGTTCAAATACCCTGAAAAAAATACAAGGTAAGAAGTGAAGCCACACAAAAATCAGCAGAGTTGTAGCTCTACGCAGCTGCAGACTACTACTACGCATCAACTGCCTGCGGATGCGTTTCAGGCTCAGGTTCAGTTCCAGTTACAGCAGCAGGAGCAGCAGCCATCAGGCAGGGTAAGGCAAACTCGAGGTCGGATCTGAACTATGCAGGATGATCTCTGTGGCCATCTTCAGTTTTGTACGCAGCGGCAATACAAAAACCTGTGGCTCTTTGTTCGCGTTGGTGCACGGTGGGTGGGAATAGGTTTGCATTTTTTCCCATTCGTGGAATCTTCCGTCACCTTGAGGGGTACAAATTTTATTCCCCCTCCATCGTGGCCTCTTATTCAACACATGCAAGGCATATGACGGCCAAAATAAAGTTTATTTGTCAGAAAATTGTAATAAAATTGCATAAATTAAAAGAATATTATATAAGAAAAGATACAGAAAGAGGATAAGATAAACACAAGATTAGCTAGCCAGACATAGGTCATATTCCTTGCTTGTTTACGTTTACTAACTACGATTAATGTGGACTGTGCAATGCCCCTTGGAAAAGAATCAATGGTTTGCAGTGTACGCAAAGGACAAAGCAGAAACACAGGCTCAGGTAAATAACACATTCCTTAGCACCTAAACTTGGATGATTCGTTGTCACCAGAATATTGTATTTGTTCTTTTCGGGCTCAGGTAAAACTTTTTACGGAAGATGCTCTCGATCCTGGCCATAGTCCATGCTGCCTGGACGAATTCCAAATCCATTTTTCTTTACTTTTCATAGGATCAGATTCCATTAGATGGTTCCACAGGATGGTTCTCTCACCGGTATACAAGGAAATGCTATCATCTGTCATTGGGACGGAGAAAAATTTACATGGAACCTTATCTAATTCTAATGTAAACTATATTCTAATGTAAACTATAACAATGGTTTTCCGTGGGCGCTGCAAAAAGATGTAAAATCAAAGTCCATATATTGGCATGTTGTGTATATATGATTATGAACCCAGACCCTTTTCGTAACGGAAAAAGATGCTCAATAGTTCTTCATCTCTTTAATCATAAAGCATTAACCATTAACTAACAATAACAATCAATCATCAAATGAAACTAGAATTTTTGGGAAATTTCACAAGATGCTGGAGAAACAACATACATTATGGATGCTTAAGATATTTCAAACAGGTTAAAGTGGTTGACATGGACATTATAAGCCAAGAGGGTAAACAACATATATAATTTGCACTCATGCAAATCACACATGCAGCTGCTTCATGTTGGAAGAAGGGTAATTAATCGGGGCATTCCTGTTGCAGTTTCCATGACATGAAGGTGGGTTCTTTGTTTGCTTCTTCTTGGTCTACAACCCTCCTCCTTGTATCCATACTCATGATGCTACTATGTGCTGTTTCCTGTCCCTGTGACAAACACAAACAGAAGAACCTATGTTGCAATGGTTGTTGATGAGACGCGATATCGCATGGGCCGTGATATCGCTACTGTCGCGATATCGCATTGTCCTGTGCAATATCGTGTACGCTATATCGCATTGTCCTCTGCAATATCGTGTACGCGATATCACGGTGCACTGCAAAATTTATAAATAAGAGGTGGCTCTCACTTATTTCCTCATCCTAGGCTAGAACGTAGGAAAACTTTGGCAGATTGATCACTCTAGAGATAGAATATTTTCCATGTGCCCACAGTAGGAGTCCTAAAGTGAATGGATCTTTATTTAAGCAACATTGTACCTGAACACAAGTTGTGTACGGCAATAAAGACAAACTTCCTGGATAAACCTTGCAGTGAATGAAATAGGATTTTATTTAATGTTATTTATTGTTTTCTCTCTCATCCTTATCTCCTAGTAACACGAAATGAGTACAACTTGATTATGAGCATTTAAGAATGTGTACGAATGATCAAGGAATGGATGCTCATTGCACTTAGGCTAGATTAGATTCTCTTATCCTCTCCTCCTAGTTAAGTGCCTCAGTACAACCGCTTCAAGCACGTGTGTTACGCATGGTAATCCCGGTAACGATTAACGTCTAGTAGCCACAATTGCATCAGTTCAGGGTGTGTACGGTAAGTGGGAATAGATGCTGATGCTAGGTAATTTAGACTTATTCATTAGTTAGAGTTAGTAATTAGTTTCTCAACCCTTCACCTTGTTAGCATAGGAGACATAAAACATAAAAAGCTATAAAAATCATATACCTCATACTTACTTAATCATACACCGTGACAACTACAAGTAAGTCTGGGAAGACAACGAATGGTTAACCTTAAGTGTTCCATGAGGCGTGTAGGCATTTAGTCTGTGGAGTTCGAATGGATCACACATGCTACACTCGCATTCGTATGGTTGAGTGTAGGGTACCTCGCCACTCATCATTGGCGTCGTTGCTGGGGACTAAGTGTTTGTGCACTAAGTAGGACATAAGAGATCATTTACATCGTTGGGAGCTTAATGAACCTTAGGGTTAATCAAACAAAAAATTATATAATGGTAAAATCAACACACCGATAAATAACAATGTCTTCTCACAAGAGCACTTCACCTAGGGATAGTACAAAGAATAGTCATCAATCAAAAACACATAACCTGAATCAACCATTTCCTCAACAATACAGGGTGACATATACTCATCCTAATGATAGTTTAATGTCGTACCGGATGGATGATAGTTTATTGTCATTGTGGACAAACTGTGGTGTCAATTTATCGTCATAACGCCTGGACGAGTGGTGGTGCTACTTTTAGGTCATGATTCCAGGACCGTAGATTATATGTGTTAGTTATGATGCCAGTTTATCGTCATAACACCAGGACGAGTTCATACTTGATTTTATACTCAAACGTAGAACAATTTTAAGTACAAGTGGTTGGTCAGGTGTGCAAGCTTGTTTCCTTCCATGTTAGCTAGCCTAAATGCTACACTATCATACGCTTTCGTGACCAAGTAAGGTCCTTCCTAGTTCGCTGAGAATTTGTCCAGGTGTTCCTGAATTGCTTTGAGTACAAGGTCGCCTTCCTTGATTAGGTGCTTATGAATATCATGTCGATGGCACTGTCATTGTTGCTTCTGGTACCATTCGATTTGATCGAGCGCACGTGTGTGTTCCTCCTCCACCGAGTCCAAGTCAATAATGCACAAGTCATTGTTTTGACCCTCATCGAGAAGTTCGGAAAGTGTGATCCTTAAAGATGGTACCTGCAACTCCAAGGGTAAAATAGCTTTTGAACCATAAACAAAACTATATGGCATTTTACCTGTGGAAGTCCGATGCACAGTCCGGTAGGCCCATAACGCGTAATCTAGCTGCTCATGCCACCGTCATTTATTCTATGTAAGCATCCTTTTGAGCACTATGATGATGATTTTATTTGTAGCTTTGGCTTGTCCATTGCTCTGAGGGTAGTAAGGGGATGAAAATTAATGTTTGATCCCTAAGGTTTCACAGAAAGTTCTAGTTTCAGCACTGCTGAACTGTGGCCCGTTATCAGTGATAATGGTCATTGGAATGCTGAAACGGGTTACAATATTTTCTAGAATGAAGTTGCATATGTGTTTGGATGTGGTCTTTCTATGGGGAATAGCTTCTATCCATTTTTTAAAATACTCTGTTGCGGTTATGATAAAGCTATGTCTTGCAGAATATGGGGGAGTTATTGGTTCGATAATGTCTAACCCCCACTTCTGGAAAGGCCAGGTGATTTGCGTGGTATGCAACTCATTTGGTGGAACATGTATCAAATTTCTATGCTTTTGGTAGATGCTACACGTTTTGACCTTGGAGAAACAATCGTACTTCATGTGTGGCCAATAATAGCCCAAACGTCTTATTTTTGTTGCCATTTCTTTGGGCACTATGTGCCCTCTACATACACCTTCATGTACTTGCTCCACAACGGTTTGGCCATCAGTGCTACTGATGCACATCAACAGGATACCTTCATAGGATCTACGACATAACGTGTCACCTACTAATGCATACTATTGAGAATGTTTTTGTACTGCATCCTTTTGTGCATTCATTAGATGTTGTTGTATTTCGCTGTGTAGAAGGTACTCTTTAATGTCATCATACCATTCTACTGCATGTGTTGTACTAACGGATGCAACCGGTAATTCATTGGGAGTATCAGTTATGGGTTTAGCACAACTGATTATAAAACTAGGCAACGTGTGGAACATGTTTGATGATATGTTTAGAGCTAACGTGGCAAGTGCATCTGCAATGGTGTTATCATTTCTAGAGACATGTTGCACATCTATGTTTGTGAATTGTTTCAGCAAGTGTTTTGTTAAGTCGTAGTATGGTTGTAAGTGCAAATATTTACATGCATATACACTTGTGACTTGATTTAGAACTAACTATGAGTCACCTCTCACTAGGAGACATGTGATGTTTGAAGCTAGTGCTTCCATGAGACCTCTAAGGAGACCTTCATACACTGCTACGTTGTTGCTACAGTGAAAGTCGATATGATAAGCAAAGGATCGGATCTACCCGGAGGGATAGGTGATGATGGTGGCAGCACTTCCCCCTCAAGAGGTGGATGCTTCATCAAAGTTCAAAATGGCATCATAGTCATCGAGCACTATGTCTATTGCACTCACATTTTCATTAGGGAACTCTAGCGCTATCATTGCTTGATCATGCGTTGGTGATGCAGCCATTTGATTTGCTATAGCTTGACCCTTAACTAATGACTGCACTATGTAGTGTAGGTCAAACTCAACTATCATGGCTTTCCAGCGAGCTATCTTACTTGATTCGTAAATGTTTCCTATCATAGCTGTAAGCACATTATCCTTACAAATTATATTGATTTGGTTGTGGAAGAGGTAATGTCGCCATTTAGTTAAGGAAAAGATAAGGGCTAAACACAACCTCTCCACCTCATTATATTTTTTCTCATAGGCTACTAATGCATGGCTTAGATAATAAATAGGAACTTCAGTTCCATCATCTCATTTCTGGCAAAGCATAGACACGATCGATGAATCCAAAGTGGCCAAGTAGATATAGAATGATTTGTTGTTCTGAGGAGGATAGACTATCGGTAGTTGAACAAGCGTCATTTTAATGTTGTCAAATGCTTCCTAGCACTATGAAGTCCATTCAAAATGGATGTTCTTATGTAGCAAGTGATTCATAGGTTTCAACTTGTCCATCAGTTTTTCTATGAAATGCCTGATGAACTGTAATCTACCTTGTAGACCTCGGAGTTCGGTAAGGTTGCTTGGTGGTTTCAAGTTGGTGATAGCCTTAACCTTGTCTAGATCTACTTGTATTCCCATTTTTGATACTACGAAACCTAGCATCTTGCTCGTTTTTACCCCAAAGACACATTTATTTGGGTTGAGCCTAAGTTCATATTTTAGACAACGTTTTAAAACCAAATCTAAGTCTTGTATGTGCTGCTCTGGTGTTTTTGATTTAACTACGATGTCATCCACATAATAATTGAGCGAATGATGTATGTAATCGCTAAAAATGAATGTCATTTCCCTCTGATATGTGGCACCGACGTTATTCAAGGTGAATGGAATCATTGTATAGCAAAAGGTACCCCATGGTGTCATGAAGGTCGTCCTGAGCTAATGTTCCGGGTTGATCCGTATCTGGTTATATCCTGAAAAGCCATCCATAAAAGACAACAGAGCATGCCCTATAGTTGAGTCAACAAGTTGATCAATGCTTGGTAGCGGGAAGTCATCCTTTATGGTTGCAATGTTGAGATTACGGAAGTCTATGCATAAGCGAATGCTTCCATTCTTAACCATGTTAGACATCCAATCAGCGTAGTCGGTAGCCTGAATGAAACTAGCTTGATAAAGCTTACTGATCTCATTGCGAACTACCAGTGCTACCTCAGGTTTGACCTTGCATGCTTTCTGTTTCACTGGTCTTAACTTGGGATCAAGTATAATGTTGTGTTGAAAAATGCGAGGGTCTAGTCCAGGCATGTCATTGTAAGACCAAGCGAATGCTTTCATGTTGTCTTGAAGCACATGCTCTATGTCCTTGCCAAGTTGAGGTTGTAATAGTGTGCTCAATTTTAATACTTTAACTTCACCATCAGGCATAGTTATGGGGGTTTCAGTTAAAGCATCTTCAGTGATGCTATCAGCTTCTATGTCCAGAGATTTTTTCATACCTTCATAGCTGTCTAATTTTTGTTACATTGAGGCTACAAATGCGTCGTTTGTTGGTGGACTTAAGTTGATAGAATTTATGTTGATTTCTCTTATGATCTTTCCGTATGGTCCATCGATGGTCAATGGTGTGAATAGATGTCTACAATCCATCGTGCTTTCTCCTGCTAATAAACAAGGAGCAAAGTGAGCTAGGTGGGTTGTTATGCTTTCGAGGAAATGTAAATCATGTGTACGTTTGACAGTGACTAAGGTATGTAGTGGTAGTTTATCGTCGTACCTAGACGCATGGTAGTTTATGGCCATACTGGGCCTTGCCTATCAGTTTATAGTCATAACGGACTAATCATGATAGTTTAAGGCCTTACCAGGCCATCACAACAGTTTAATTATAACTTACAGTTCATGGTTAGAGTACATAGTTATGTTTAGTGTACATGGCAGGGTCACGTATACGTATACATGTATGTTGTTGGTTGTTTAGAATTCTAAGTACCAAGTGGTCATTAAAGGGGATGTGAATAATTGGTACATGTATGGTACATATGTACAGGGTTTTTTTTTTATATTCTTTATGTTTTATGTTTTTGTTTGTTCATTTATGTTTATTAAAATAAGAATGGTACTAGAGGCTAGGACATCATAGACCATAGGGATAGCGTATGGGGTCTTTATTGTTATTTTCATATTTTATATTTTAAGGGTCTTAACGCCCTACAAAATTGGGTTAATGTGTACATGAATTTAGAAATTGGTATGCTGAGTGTTGGTCAAGATTTGTAGACATAGGAAAAAGCTCTAAATAATAGGGATAGATCCTACAAAAGTGGATCAACGTGTACATGAATTTAGAAAGTGGTATGCTGAGTGTTGGTCAAGATTTGTAGACATAAGAGAAAGCTCTAAATAATAGGGATAGATCCTACAAAAGTCGATCAACGGGTAGATCAACGTTTGTGGGGAAAGGGGCAGCATCCTGGATAATAGGAAATGACTCCTGCTAAATACGGACAGCATGCCCCAAACAAGAGTCAATGTGCTAGATGGTGGGGGCAACGTCCTAAAATGGAGGACAGTGTGCTAGATTGTAGGGCAACGTGCTAGATTATAGGAAGGGTCTATGTGATCCTTACTTTAGCTAATCCTAATGTAATTTTGACTAGCGTAAAAAGGTAAAAATAATAAATGTAAAATAATTATGCATGAAAAATTACTGGTTTACGCTAAGTAAAACTGTAAATTTTCTGGGACATATAAAAGGAAAACTGTAAAATTACATAGAACTAAACATTTCATCCTTATCCTAGCGTAAACCAGGCATTGACAGCATAAAACCATCAAAACTGCAGTGTAGAACCATCAAAACTGCAGAATAAAATAAAGGGAGATAGAGGGTAGCATGAACCCGAGGACTGCAGGTTGGCATAAACCCAAGGACTGGACCCAAAGAGTAGCGTAAACATAGAATATTGAACCGAAAGAGCCAGCGTAAACCCAAAACCCCAGCATGAAGCCAAGGAGTAGAGGCCAAGACTTCAGCGTGAATCCTAGGTTAGGGTCAGCATGCATCAAAAGCTCCAGCATGAATAGATCCATGGTAGTGTAAACCACCATTTTCCACAGCGTTGGACCATCTATTTTCCAGATCTACAATAATACAGATCAAATCTAGAGCATGCAGAACCAGATCTACGATCTACAAGCCCTGATCTGCAATATTTCAGACCAGATCTGCAACGTGCATGGGCGGATCTACGTAGATCTGGGCATTAAAATTCAAATCTTCTTGAAACCCTCAGATTTGGGCTACAGTGTGCAAGATATGTCGATAACCAGCATCGCTAGGGTTCGGGCAAGATGGGCAAGGGAAAATAAGTAAAGGGCAAGGAGATGAAGGAGGCATCCCTAACTTTCGCTACGGAGAGTGAGGAAACACTTCGAAAGCTTCGCCAACCTATGATACCTTCATGGCCTGGATCCATGCATCAATTAGCATCTGATCTGTAGATCTAGATCTATTTTTTTTGCTATTTTTATCAATTATTGTCTAGTTTTCTGCTGTTAGCATATATATTTTTCCTTGTAAATTTAATCAGCGTATGGGATCTTTGGCCATTGTAGAGGTTGTGAAGCCAGCGTGCAGGCCATGATCCCAGTGTGTAAACTACAAAAATGTTTAGTTCATGTAGCGTATATGTATTTTATATATATATATATTTGAAAAATTTTCGTTTAAGTTTCGGTGTCAGTGTGAAAAGTCTAGCTAGTATGCTCAGCGTGAACCCAACATACCCAGTGTACATAGGGCTATACGCCCAGTGTGTGGTCTTCACACGTCCAGCATGTGAGAAGGTCACACGCTCAATGTATAGCTGAAGACCCAAAAAAATTCTAAGTGTTGCCACAGTGTAAACCTTGAATGTTTTTTTTTTGAAATTTTTCATATATTTTGTAGATGTTAAACTAATGTCCAAAACTGAAATTTTCTAAGTGTTATGTGTGTAATGCGAATGAACCCTTTGCTGAGTTTTGAATATGAACTATAAGATGTGGAGTCAAAATTTCCTAAGTGTTGAATAATGTAAACTGAAATGTCATATGTATCCACTGGGGTATGCGAACAGAATGTTCTTGTTAACAAATGTTGGCAGTTTAAGGCCATACCGGGCCATTGTTTTATGTGTATGATGTACTTACTTTGATCTTTGACTTCATGCAGTGGTCTTAAACCTTTTTTCTTGGTCTTGGAGCTTGTTGGAGTGTTAGCGTGGTTTGGGGACATTGTTGCGAATGTACCTGCACCTAATATGACAATTGGTCGAGACGGGTGGTGGTTTAGACCAGGTGCTAATGAATTCCTTTCCTTCATCTTGCAAGGGTTCAGTGTGGTTATATGGTCTCATTTAAGTGAGAAACTCATCCAAAGTGTACTTGAGACAATACTGCCAAGATCAGCTAATGGCATTTTAGCCTTTGTGACCAATATAGATGAGGGGTTATTTAAAGTTGGAGATGGTCTCACTGAAGGGCCCACGTCCACTCATCCATTGACATGTGTGTGGAAAATATCCACATGTAGCCATTACAACATTAATATCACTTTGTTCCTTGTTTCCTGTGCACACACTTTGTTCCAAAATCCTCCTAGAACAGTTTACAGGGTGGCAAGGTAAGGGTGTTCAATTTAGCTTTATTTGTTTCCTAGTGTTGTATATTTGTTCATGTTTGAATTTTATGTTCTTGTAGTCCTTAGCTTGATGAAGAGGGAGTATATCAAAGTGATGATGGACTTGCACTTGCTCGTATAGCCTTGGAGGCTTTCATGGTGGGTCCCACTTTACAGGGTGCTGTATTGGCCCAGACCAAGGGTGAAATTGTCCATTTTCACAAGCAATACTCTAAGGCTTTTGCGCGATGTGAGGCTCAGGGGTGGCTACATCGGGATTGGTCCCAAAATGGGTTAGTTTTTCCATGCGATGTTGATCTAGCTCCAAGTTCATCTAATCCATCGGCCAGCAGTAAGTGATGATGTTTTGATGCCTTTCGTTTGTTTTGTTACCTCATCGATTATTGTGAAACTGATTTCCTATTTGCTTATGTGCATAGTGGATGTTACTCCTGGTGGAGTTACAATTTCCACAGGTCGTACCAAGGATACTTTGGTCATGAAGTTTGGAGAAATTGAAGGTGCACAATGATGGTTGAAGGATGAGGCATCGCCACATGTCATCGGTTGCTTACGTGATGCTGGACTTATGGATTTTTTTACCGCTCTAAACCCTAACATCCCCGTGACAGAGATGGTTGCTATTTTTGATTCATTTAATGCATCTGTTACTCATTATAGCACTATTCATGGGGTAAAAGTAGTTTCCCGTTTGACGGCAGAGTTCTTTTCAAACCTCTTTGGTGTGTCGGCAGATAGGACAAGAGTGATATTTGATAGGGCTCAGAAAGAAAGTCATATTGTTCGAGAGCTGGAGGAATGGTTGGATATTATGAAGGGCTCTAAAGGATTCCCTATGTAGGGAAGATCCAAAGTGGCAGAAGTGAATGAACTGTATCCTTTGTGCAGAGCACGGGTTTTTTCTAAGTCTCTATCACAAGTTAAGACTCTTGGCGTAGAGCCTGTGCGTATCATGTGCACGATTCTAGAGACTAGGATGCGCTACAACTAGGCACAATTCTTTCTTTCAGGTTTCCACAGGGAGATAGTGCAGTTACGTACAAACATAGAGGCACAATCCCATTTTACTTTTACATTCTTTGTTGGTTATCTATGCCGACTAGCTGAATTTTTGGTTGTTCGTGTGGATAATGAGTACATGTTGAGGGATCATGGCTAGTTTTCTCACCCATGGATATGCCACTTGTTTGAAATTACTAGGTCTTAGGATGTTCCCGAAGGTGTAGATGAATTAGCTTCCATCACAACAGGGGACACACTTGGTTATTCCACTCATACGCATGATAGCATAGTGTTGGAGCCAAGTAGTGTACCCTACACTGCTAGGAGAGCCAATCGGGTTATCAAGGAGGCAATCGGGAAGGGTAAGTCCAATATTGAGAGACCTAATTGCCCTAATTAAAGTGCTCCCATAGTTGAACAACCGATGATAAAGTGTATTAGATTTAAGCTTTTGGAACATGGTAAGCATATTTGAGTCTTTTTGTCTATTTTGTTTTGTTATTATTCAAATTGCACTAGAGTTATACTATGTGTGCTATCAGAACCAACTCCGGAAGTGAGGGAAGAGCTAGCTCCAATCATCGAAGAGGAAGAAGAAATCCCCGCTAATCAAGGTGAGGAGGAACTGCAAGTAGAAGAGCACACCGAGGATCTCGTAGGAGATCAAGATGAAGAAGATGCCACGATGGAAGAATTTTTCGGAGGAAGGTTAGGCCTTGGTGATCCACTAAATGTAGATGACCAAGAGGTGTTTGGTATGTTGTTCTATTCTTTTCTATTAGGCTTGCTTTGTTCTTGTGAATTTTTTTTTAGGATTTTGATTATTTTTCTCATTTTTTTGTTGTTGCAAGATCCTAATGTTGAAGCAAGGGCAACCTCTAGTGTCCGAAGGAGGGTACCGATGGTGATGATACCTATAGAAGAGGCAACCCATGTTGAGAAAGAGTCTATGGATGAGCCCATTAGTTGGATCAAAATGCCAAGTAAGAAATACTTTGTTACAAGCATTGTCAAAGAGGTGATTGATCACATCCAAATGGCTCATCCTGAACTAGGTATATATGTTTCAGTATGTTGATTTCATGTTCTACATCTATTTCTATTGTCCATGTTTAATATATATTACTCTTGTATTGATAGGTGATCAGCTAAGGTGGAAACTATCTGAAGCAACCCACATTAATGCCTTCCTTGAAGTCCCTTCAGAGATTGAGAAAGTACCAAGAAAGATCTACGATGAGGTTGCAGGATGTGTTGTACATAATGCCAAATCTCTTTGGTCTTGCAGATGCTCCATAGAATAGTTGTGGCTAAGAGTTCAGGTGGCCAAAAAGGAAATTGCCAAACTAGCGGTGGAAAGAAATGACTATAAGTCACGTTATGACTTTGCAGCTACTATATTGTTGGGAGATGGTACATGGCGAACTTCCAAAGTTACCTACATAAGATATTGGAATCTATTGAATCATCAGGTAACTATGACTTAGGAGTTAGGTGAGTGAAAAGCACAAATTGACTTGCTCAATCTCAAGTGTTAAGATTGGAAAGCTTTCGCTTCTAAAGTACGGAAATGGGGTCAAGATCAGAAGAACCACAAGCATCAATACAAGTCGTTGTTAAAAGATGCATCTGTAGGATAGCGTCAGATGGAAATGTTCATAGAGGGATTAGGCCTACTGTCCTCTTTTGATATGTTTGTCAAATAGACTGTTGTGGAGATGGAATCTCCTAAGAGATTGATCACAACAGCTTTAGGGGAGGTTTCCATAGGTGAATTTCCTCTTAAGTATCCTACGTGGACTGTGGTGGACAAGGGTAAGGCCATAGCCAATGTTGACTTAGGCCTTGATGAAATAGATTGGTCTAATGTGCCAGAAGAAGAGATCCTACGTCGACTAGAGTTCATCTTAAGAGCTTCCTCTTTCATGAGTATTCAATCTTGTAACATTTTTTTGTTCTTTTCTTAGAAATGTTATCCTTGGACTTAGTGATTGATTTTTTCCTATTATTGTTATAGGTTCATGGTGGCAATGATGGTGATGAAGGTGGCCCTAGTGGAGCGGGGCAAGATGATATGGAGGAGCCTGAAGATCAAGCTCCTCCTGGATTTGATGCCTAGTTTTGATTTGATGTTTTTTTATTAAAGTGATTATGTATACGATCTATGTAATGTGTGGAGACATTGTGCTAAGTTGTAATTTTACTTTGATACATTTATACAATTTTTCAATTGAGTTTTCTATTATTCATTCATTTTGTTTGAATTTTGAGTTTGTTTGAACAATGATAAGCGTAGATTTGAAGTGAAAATATTTTTTTTCTTTTGCTTGTTTAAATGTAAACACGATGCAGCAATGTAAAATGTTTTTGTTCATTTTTTTGTTTAAGTGTAATGCACGAAGTAGGAATGCAAGTAGGAATGTAATTGTAATTGAAGCATAATCGTGTAAAAGGGGAATGTGAAGGAAAAATGTAACTGATAATGCAACAATGCAAGCATAAATTCGAACAGTGAACTTGAATTGAGAGAAAACAAATGTAAGAAAATGCTCTAGTTTAAGGCCATTTTAGGCCATGCACACATGTGTGTCAGTTTAAACTCATGACAGACTGTAGTCTTGATGTTCTAGTTTAAGCCCATTTCGGGCCCCATGCACTAGTTTAAGGCTATTTCTGGCCGTGGCTAGTTTTATGTCGTTGTGGACATGTGATAGTTTAACATCATTTCGGATGATGAATGTAGTTTAACATCATTTTGGATGATGAATCTAGTTTAAGGTCATTTCGGACGATGAATGTAGTTTAACTGTTTAGTAATTTTTGATTTTTCTTAATTTAATGTTAGGAGTGGCGATAACAGGTATGATTTTGTACTCAACGTCCCCTTCGCTGATCACGTTGAATGGTAATTCAGCCAAAGGGACATCTGGTGGAACAGGCTCTATGTTGGTGTCTTCTAGTGTTTCCATATGTACAGTAGTTTCTATGTTTGCTGTAGTTTCTACGTTAGGCGATGTATGTATAGTTTCAGGTTTGGAAGTTTCTATGCTAAGCGAAGTTTCTTTTACATATGATGGGTCACTGTTTATTGGTTGCATGCAACTTTCTTTTTCCTTTGTGTCATCTTTTTGTTTTGGTTGTTTGGTAGTTTGTTTTGGTTTATCAAGAATGTTGTAATCTTGTTTAGGCTCTTCAAACTTAACCTCTGAGCCTTGGTTTGTATCCGTATGTGACGAGATGGTAGATGTAGCAGCATCCCCGTGTATGATGATTTCACCACCTTCGTAAGGTAGGTGAATCTCTTAGTGTATGGGGGAAGAGACTGCCTTCAGTTGGGCCAGCCAGGGTCTTCCTAATATTAAATTAAACCCTAGCATCTCATCGATGATAATGAAGTTAGCTGATGTGGGGAATCGATTCCTTACTATAAAGTCCAAAGTTATGGTGCCTTTTACTACTACTCGTGATCCAGTAAATGATTTTAAACATGTGGTGGAGGTTGGTCTAATTAGTTCCGTAAGCCCTAATTGTTCAATGATAGGATAAGGTATTACGTTTGTGGTGGCTCCATCATCTACATGCACTCTATGTATTTTGAATTGATTTACTTGTATCATTATGAACATAGGTGTTGTCGTCACTTCTTCCATTTTCTCATCAATTTTGACGTTGTTAGTGTGGAATCCTAGCGATTTAGAAGTCGATCCTTGAGGCAAATACATTACTGCATGAATAGAAGATTCATTTGGAGGTAAGTCTTCGCTTACCAGGATCAATGTCAGCATGCATACTAGGGCTTTGCAATGAGTTTGAGAAGCTAACATCAGGTCATATAGGCTTAATGAAGTATTTTTCTGTTTAAGTGCCTGCGTAACCTGTGTTAGGGCTATTACTAAATCTTTACCATTAGGTGTATTCTTGTTAGTGGTTACCTGGTCCATCGAGCCCAACAGTTTTATCTCATGTATAGCAGGTTTGACGTTTTCTTCTGTAATCATTGATTTGGATGTACCATGTATTCCCGATGATTCTCCCTTATAGCTCATGTTCGGTTCATTAGTAGGTGATGTCATGGGTACTACGCTTAATCGAGTAGGCTTGGGGGTCCTAAGGCAAGTTGTTAACGTTCTTTCTCCAAGTGTTCTTGTGTGAGCCTATCTACCAGGCTTTCCTGCATGTGGAATGGGGGAATAGTTGGTTTCTGAACATCGAGTTGCTTTGCAACCCATATGACATATGGAGTAGGACGGGGTTGCGGTTGGATGGTTAAAGGCAGTTGAGTGTCAGGCTGCCTAGGCACCCTGACGACATATGGGGTTGGCCTAGTAGACGGTTGAGGTGCGGAGGGTTGGTTATCAGGATGCTTAGGCACCCTAACAACATACGAGGTCGGTCTATTTTGTGTTTGCGGAGTGGAAGATTGGTAGTTATCAGGATGTTTGGGTATCCTAACAACATATGGAGTTGGTCTAGTTGGGGGTTGTACCTCCATAGTTGTAACCATAGGTGTCACCTAGACTACAAAGGGAGCGGGCCAAATAGGTGGTTGCGTGTTTGCGGTAGTAGCAGTAGGAGGTACATGCACTACGTATGGTCTAGCTTGTGGTGGTATGGTAGAGGCTGCTATCGCGGGAGGTACCCGAATGACATAGGGTCTTTGCGGGGTAGGAGGGTTATATGGAGGGTATCATGATTGAGGTGTGGGTGTTTGTGCAGTAGGAGGAATACGAACTACAAAGGTTCTCCTAGGTGTTTGCTATTCATTATCTAAATAAATGGTGTTAATCCTAGGTGCTTCTTGTTCATTATCTAAGTAGATAGTGTTAATTACATATGGTACTTCCTTAGTATTTAGTGGGTCCTTATATACGCCCATGGATTGGTTTTGCGGTTGAATTGGGTTAGACTCATCGAAAGTTACTTCACCCCTATCTATCATTTGTTGAACATCTTGTTTTAGGGTGAAACAAAAATTAGTACCATGCCCATTGCATTGATGGTACTCGCAAAACCTATCCAGCCTAAATCCTTTTGGAACAAGAGGCTCGTTAGGTGTAGCCAAGCTTGGATTCTTGACCAATTCACAAAATCGATCATGTTTTTGAATGGCTATAGGAGACATCTGCTTGTGTTTCATCATTCCAGCATTCAAAAGTTGGTCAAACAGTTGAGAAGGCTTCATAGGCAGTGGTGTGTATTAAGAGGGATCTTTCCTCTCAATGTTTTGGGTATGACTTGTTGTAGCAGTTTGTGATGTAGACGGTTCAGGTGCAATGGCGGGAGCAGGTCTAGGATAGTTAGTAGGGGCAGTAGGAGGTTTTCCTTGTTGTCCCGTACTCGTTTGTTGTGTTTCTGCTACTGCTGTTATAGTTTCCTTAGCCTTTTCTTTGTCTTTCTTGATGTGTTAATTTTTAAAGGTTAAGTAAGCGGGGTCATGGCTATTTTGGGCTACCTCTTCTATGTTCTTTATTTGTACAAATGCTTGGCTAAGAGTGCATGCATTAAGATAGTATAATTTGGACTTTATAAAATTGTTAACGACCCCCTTTAGAATAGTGAGGAGATAAGTCTCTGGGATTGGCTCATGGAGCTCATTGAGGGCAACACTCCACCGTTGAATAATTTTTTAAACAGGTTCAAGCGGTGCTTGCTTGACCTATATGAGGCTGTCAAGTGTTGCTTCAGGCTTTAAGTTATACTTGAATCTACTAACGAACTAGTGTAATAATTCTTCCAAAGAAGATATGGAGTTTCAGGGCAAAGCCTAGTACCAGTCAAGTGCTCTCCCTATGAGAGACATGGGGAACACTCGCAAGATGGCATGTGGCCATGCCTGAAGCAACACGCACTCTAGTCTAAACATTATAAGATGGACATTGGGGTCTATTTATCCATTGTATTTAGTTAACGTGGGTAAGGAAACACCCTTAGGTAATGTTAGAGGTGGAAGTAACGAGCTGATAGGGTCATCTTGATAGAAATCTACTATCTTAAGCTCTTCGTTGGTAGCTATTTTGAGGTGCTTGACCTCACCAGTTAGCTCTTGCATCAGTTTTTTAATTTCAGCCCAGTCTTGGACACTCGATAAAGGGGTAGGCTAGTCATGTTGTGTAGTGTGCAAGTTAGATTGTTGTATGGTGGATGGGAAAGAAGAAAGTTGAGTGGTCGGAAGTTGCATTTGTGGAATACTTATGGTGGGGGCCACTAAGGGGNACTAAGGGTGGCATACCATAAGAAGTAGGTTGTTGTTGTTGTTGTTGTTGTGGTTGAGGGATGTTCATAGGTGAAATTATAGGAGGTGGTATATTGTAATGAGGGAGTTCATGCGGTTGCGTGTCAATCATGACCCACTATCCAGTCATGATTTGTGAGGGAACATTCTGAACTTGTTAAGTTGAAGTGGTGAAGGGTGTTCCTTGGGTTCGAATCCATGGTATGTAGTGAGTGGATGTAAAAGCAGGTATCACAGATGGCATCTCGATCACTCGAGGTGGGAAGGTCACTCCTACATTAGTTTGAGGGGGGTGTTGTTGGGGTTATGCTTGTAAGAGAAGAGGTAACATGGGGATAGGAGGAATAGTGGAGATGGGTATATTGAATTGAGTATCGATCACTGGGAGAGTGGGAATAAGAGTGGATGATTTCTATTGAGGCACATGTGCTTGAGTGGTTTTAAATGAATGGAAGGACATAGTCTCCCCTGTGAAATGATGAAACAATGGGTTTGCGTAAGTATGTGGACTGAGAGTATGGTACGAATCCTCATGTTCGGATTGAGCCACAAAGTCATCCTCCTCTTCCAATTGAGGATTTACCATGGACTAGTCTAGAGACTACCTCCTTACTAGGAGGAGCTGTGATATGAGCTCCGAGTAGTGCTTTGGAAAAGGGATGAGGTCATATGGGGAGGGGATGAACTCATGTCCTTGCTTATGAATCAGTTCATACTATTTCTTAGCTTCCAGTTTAGTTTGATCTACTGCCAAATTAGCTTGGATCTTTACACATATGAAATTATATTATTCCTGTGTTATGACATTAAATGATGGATTCTTCCCTTGTAATCTCATATATCGACGAGGTCCCCCCCAGGGGTGGACCTCACCATAGGCCCCTATGGGTTGCATAATGGGTATCAAGATTGCTGTGGAGAGATTGACATCGAAAGTGGACATGTTAGAAGTGTTCATGTTGGTTGGATGCATGTCTAGAATGATCTATGTGTCAAGGTAAGTATGAGATAATGTTAAGTGAAAAATGATAAAAATTTGGCTAAGTATGAGATTATGAACAGTGTACTCAGCGTATAACCCTGTATGCTCAGCGTGTGAGGGTTATACACAACGTGTGAACACTGGTCACAGTGTACAGACCACTCTCACAGCGTACACGCACTATTGTTAGCATACAAGAACTGGCCACAGCATGTGAACTAGGTTCACAGCATACAGATTGCAACTATAAGCATATAGCCAGAGTGGTCAGCGTGCTAAAAATGGGGCAACATGTAGATAGGGTCTATAGCGTGCAGGAAAATAAGGCAGCATGTAGACAGGGTCTACAGTGTGCAGAGTAAGTGGTCAGCGTGTACCAAGGTGTAATATAGCGTGCAACCTTATAGGTAAGAAAAACTAAGTGTTTTAAGATAAAAATGAAAGAATAAGGTAGTGTATATCCCAAAAAAATGAAAATTTTACAAAGGGAAAGGCTAAGTCACAGTGTGTACATGGTACAGCGTGCAGATCTGGCTAAAGAGGGTGCAGATCTAGATGAGGAAAACTCAAATCTAGAGCTGATGAAGGTAGATCTGATGGAAGCAAGAGTAGATCCAGGACTATGAGGAGCATATCTACAAGGTGGTGCAGCAGATCTAAAGAGATCGGGCCTGGATTGAAGTAGATCTAAGAAATGATGAAGAAGGGCCCTCCTTCTAGCACCAGAAACTGTACCGTCTGAAATCATCGGTGCTAGGCTGGAACATTACGGGCACTAAAAGATTCATAGAAAAGCATAGTAGACCCTGCCTCCACTTGAGGGCAGGCTGGAAATGGATGAAGGTAGAGTGTCTTGGATGGTCCGCATGCGGATCAAACAAGGACTTCCCCAATGTTTTCCGCTACAACACGTTGGGTTATACGTAAATTGCAACTAAATGTAAACTAGTACGAAACGTACAGAAAATGTAAACGTGCATAAACATACAAAATGATGTAAAATATAATGGAAGTTGGCCAAATTTATCAAATGTATTGAAAAAGAGTGTGTGCAAAGCATCGGTCTGTATGCAGTTGCGGATCTATACAAGGCAGACATATAGCCCCGGTTGATGAGGATGGGTGATGACAACTACTGGGAATTTCTATAGGCACAACGTAAATGATGTATGCTCAGCATGCAAGATGTATGCCTAGCATGTGATATCTATGCTCCCATGCTCTATGTGTGAAAATGACCAACTTTTCCTCCCTCTGCCAACCAAACACCGATTTAGTCAAAAATTGGGGTTTTTATATGATCTTAGAGCGTGGAATTTGGATCTGGAGTGGAATGATTGGCTATGGGAGGTGAAATTTATGGATCTGGCTATAGGTGGGGCATTGACCGATGTGAAAAAATAAAATTTTACAAGTGTATAGCATGAACACAGTCCAGTTCACACGTCGGACGTGTAGACCCTCAGTGTGTGAACTTTCATGCCCACAAAAAATGAATGAATGATAGTTGTACAACAGATTTCATGGTTCTAGTCTATAGATCTAAGCTCTGGCATCCTGTTTCTAGATTTAGTGTGTCATTCTAAGATTTGGGGTGTCTTGGCATGTCCATAGAGCTTCCAGCGTGTGAGTTTGGGCATTTGCTGTGTTTCTGTACCCTCATACGCTGGGCGTATATGCTCTATACGCTAGATAGCAGGTGGTCAAGAGGGAATGATTTTGACCTATATTTTGATGTTTGAAGCTATTTTTGACCATGTATCTGGATACCTAATGTCTTGGGGATGCTACCTATCAAATTTGGGCTCATTTGGCCTTGCTTTGGTAGGGTTTTGGGAGGCCTAAAGTTGAGCATGCTGGCCACACGCTGGGCATTTACGCTAGGTGTATAGGCTAGCGTGTGAGCATGAAAAATGCAATTTAGGAATCCGATCTAGTACTTAGGGGTATGTACACTGATTCTTAAGTCTTGATGGTCTTCCAGATCATCTGAGAGCTGATTTTGACTTTGTGTCGATGGAGTTTTTAGCTCATCTCTGAGGTGCATGCTGGCTGTATGCTGGGCGTATAGGTCAACATGTGAGGCCAAAAATGATACTTTTGATGACCAAAATGGAATTTTTTGAAGCTTTTGATGATTTAGACTAGATTCCATTTCCTGAGGGTCAAGCCCATGCCAAAAACTTTCCTGAAAGTACCTTTTTAAACTTGTCCTTGGTGCCAAACGCTGGGGGTACACGCTGGGCATGCAAGATGTACATGCTCAGTGTGTGAACTTAAACATGCATGATTTCAATGTTAAAAATTTATTTTATTGAGTCCATGATGATTCCTAACAATTTCACTATCTCTGAGAGTCGATGACTTGTGAAAATCTTGCTCCGAAGTGCCTATTTTAGGTCACCTTTGAAGTCATACGCTAGGCGTACACGCTGGGCGTGTGAGCCAGTGTGTGGGTAGGAAATGACCCATTTGGTGCCCAAAATTTGATTTTTAGGAGCCCAAGACCTTCCTGGGACCTTAGGGAAGGTCATGGAGAGTCTATACCTTTGATTATGGCCTATTTTGATGAGTTTTTGAGGCTCAAAAGTTGCTGCACGCTGGGCCATACGCTGGGCATGTATAGGCCAGTGTACAGGATGCATACTTTGTGAAAACCAAGTATTTTTAGCTCAAATTTTGCTAGGTTTGATGCTATATGTCATTGTAGTCTTTTTTGGATCCCAAGGAACCATTTCTTGCTCAGTTCGACTCTGTTTGAAGCTTTCTGTAAGGTCCTCAAGCTTCAGTCATGCTAGGGAGCATCATGACTTAGCTCGATTCTTGTTGAAGAAGTGCTAAGCTCAGAATTTTGTGGTGTTTCATCCTCCTATTTAAGTGCCTTAGTATGACTACTTCGATCACGTGCTTTACGCATGGTGATCCCAGTAATGATTAGCATTTGATAGCCACGGTTGCATTGGTTCAGGGTGGGTACGGTAAGTGGGAACGGATGCTGACGCTAGGTAATTTAGACTTAGTCATTATTTAGAGTTAGTAATTAGTTTCTCACCCCTTCACCTTTTTATCATAGGAGACATAAAACATAAAAATCATATACCTCAGACTTAATTAACCATACACCGTAACAACTACAATTAAGTCTTGGAAGACAATGAATGGTTAACCTTAAGTGTTCCATGAGGCGTGTAGGCATTTAGTCTGCAGAGTTCGACCGGATCGTGCATGCTATGCTCATATTCATATGGGTGAGTGTAGGGGTACCTGTCCACTTATCAACTCTGGAGTTCATCAAAATAATAAGATTCAAAAATAGAAACAAAAAATAAAATGAGCGCGTTTTGCCATGGCTTAATTTTTCATGAAAGTAAGAGTCATGACCAGCCACAGACACAGAATCACCAATAATAAGAGCATCTTTCTGTGCCATTTCAAGCCTAGTGAGGATCACCACTTCCAAGAGTAGGCACAACTTCACAAGCTTGTTAACCGCCATTTTGATTTGTGTTGTTTGTTGGGATATCTTCATCGCTCCTTAGCATAGTGGTGTGGTATTTATAACACTTTTTGGATTTCGTGTTCCTGCCTATTCAATTTCCCATGCAAAGGCCCAAATTTTTAGGCTGAAATTTCCAACCTTCCTTTTTCTTAATGGGTTCCATGTTCTTGTGTCTTTAGTTGCCCATGCAATGGCTGAAATTTGTCTAGACAGTACTTTTTCTTACTGGGTTTCGTGTTGTTGCGTGTTCATTTGCACATGATGGTGGGAGGGAATGAGTGAGTTTACGGGTGGATCGAAAATTTCTTTGACTCGGTTCCTTGCTATTTATGAGGGGGTCCACCATGTGGACACGTGACATGCATGATTGGGATATGGAGATCCCCATGCAGTACTAGCAACAACAGCAACGTGTGGCAGGTCGAGGCTTGCAGGGACCACCTCCTGTTTCCAATAAGGCACAATAAAAAAGAAATCGTTGTCATCCTTGCATGAAATTTGATGTGTAATGTGCTTGAATGGTGGCTTCAACAACTTTGACCCCCCGAAAATTTGATCTGGTAATTATTATAGATGTACACATACTCATTTTCCTTTTTTTTTTAAATAATTTTAAATTTTTCAAATGAGGTAGCAACTCTCTAGGTCTTTGTTCATTTCTGTGATATTTTTTTCTGAAATCATTTGGTTAAAATTTTAAGTTTTTAAAAAATTTTCAGGGTGTTGCATTTTTACAGGGCACCTTCTTCCCTATTGTGTGGGTTATGCCACCGGTCCTAAGTTTCCATGTCTTTGCTCAAGAGAATTTTTAATTAGGTGGAAATTTATTAGGTTTTTAGAACTCTCAAAATCTTTTAAGTTTCACTGCAAATAAGATGAGTAGTTAACGTCTAGGATTCAGTGTACTTAGCAAACATAAATATAAGCAATTATTAGGATTAAATTAAAATTTGTAAGATAAAAGTCACTTATTTTAATTATTTGCAAGCTTCTCCACATTTTTTGTATTGATATTTGATCATTTCAAAAGTATGATTGGCCTTAATATTTTGGGCTTTCTTTAGTACACATAATGCATTGAATCATTGTTCATAACTTTTGTATTGTATCTTGTCATGGTGGTATAACAATGTGTTATAAGTGTGAGCACATGAGCCTGTCATAGGGGTAAAGAGATGGAAACTTCCCTCTGTTTCACATTGACAATAGTTAAAAGTAGCCTTGAATAATGAAAAAAATTATAATTATGGTTTATGTGCAAAGGGCCCTTACCTATTGATATTTTTGATGAATTCATATTTATCTCATTTCAATCTTTAAGACAATTCTTATCTTGCATTAGATCATTTAAAGTTGTTCAAGCAGTAAATAAAATTTAAGGATCCTTTCAAGGAAACATAGTCAATATCTAGTGATGAGTGGTGAGGTACCCCTACACTCAACCATACAAATACGAGCGTTTTCACACGTGATCTGGTCGAACTCCGCAAACGGACTTCTTGTGGCACCTAGACAATTAGCCTTAGGTCATAGTTCGTTGTCGTCACACCTAGACTAGTATTATATTTGTCACATATGGTTTAGTCTAGGGTGAGGTGTATGATGGGTTTCTACTCTAATGCTACTCCTAAGGGCAATTGAAAGTAATATTAACTAAGCTAGGGGAGAGAGGGTAAGAGAATCTAATCTAGGCTAAGTGTGATGAGAATCCATCCTTGATTATCCATACACATGTTGGACTTCGTGCATGACTACCACTGGGATTACCAAGCGCAGATCCTAGGTACGCTACTGGGTTACCAAGTAGTGACACTTAAATGCTCATAATCAAGTAGTACTCATTCCGCATTTTACCATGAGTTTAAGGGTGAGAGAGACTAATTAAGAAAGAAGTAAATAATAATTAAATAAATAAATAAATAAAGTGAATGTTGCAATGATGAAGTAATCTCAATCTTTATTGCCGATCATGTGCATGTCCAAGTACGTCACACTCGAATAAAGGATGCCTTACAATTACATTCATCACACTGCAGGCATACACTAGAAAATATTCTAACTCTAGAGGGATAAAACTGCGAGAGTCTAGCTACAATCTAAATCTAATAATGAGAAACAAGGGAGAGTGCCTCTTATTTATAGGACTAGCGGCGGGCTGTGATATCATGTACGCGATCTCGCAGTAAACGACGTACACGATATCACAGTTGCCCTAAATGACATCTCATCATACCCTCACAAATGAATAAAAACTCATCCTTGAGTTACAATCATTACATAGTGGATAGGTATGGGATTATTAGATGGAAACATGGGATGATGCCGCAGTGTGGAAAGAAAAAAAAATAAAGACACAACACACAGAATATGCTACAACTACAAAAATTTGAAACTCATGTAGTTCTTGGTGGTGGTGGCTCCTCCATTGGTGCCTTCTCTTTGTCTTGTGCTCCAGGATTTGAGGCTTGATGGCATTAAAGTATGGCCTAGAGCTTCTCCTCTTCGGTCTGCGGGTCTTGTGCCATCCATGCTAATGTTCCAACGTTTGATGGAGTCGGCACCTCCCATGGGTAGGGTAGTTGCAGAAACATTTGGTTGGCCTTGATATACCAAGCCAGGAAGATCCTTCGTTCCTCCTCATAGGCTTTAGCTTTATCCTTGTACTCATAAAAGTCTACTAGCCGTATAGCCAAGTCGGTTGCAACATCTTTCTATTCCTAGTAGCTCGCTTTCACCACCTTAAGTTCAGAATTTGCAACATCTAGTTTCTCCACCAGCTTCTTGCACTCTGCAAATTCTGTTTCATATTTGATGTGGGTTGTTGCTACCTGCTACTCAAGCTCTGACCTTGGGTGCCCTTCTGTTAACATGGCAAGATTAACATATCTAAAATTTTCCAACTCCATGTACTCTGTCAAGTCTTGAATCTGCAAGTCCTGATTTTTAACTTCTAATTGCTCGGTGAGGGCATATGTGTCCAATATGGCCCACCAATTAGTGTGTTGAGCACTGATAGTGTTGATTTGGGCCTTGGCCATATGCATCTCCTTTCGAAATACCTGTTGATACATCTCCACTTGATCGTGGAGATTCTCCTTCAGCTTCTCATGTCGTTTAGCCTTTTGTTCCCACGTGCTTATCTCGATTGTTGACTTTTGACGAATAGCACGTACCTTCTTCATCGAGAGGGTTCAATTTTCTCTAGCTAAATGACTTACATCTCAATTGACCCAGATGAATTTTTTTCGTAATTGATGAAAGTGTTCATCGAGAACATTCTTTTTCTTTTTTACAGTGGTCAACCGAAGGTTGTTTGCAACCAACTGCTTGTTTTCTTCCTGCAAGGTCTTGAGTTCCTTAAGATGCACATGAGTTTGTGCCTGTGCTATGAAGGCATCCCAAACAGCCTTCTCTTTCTCATTGGCCACCCTTTTATTCTCCGCTATTAATTTGGTTAGTTGTTCCATTCTAAAATTTTCTAGCTGGTCTGCAGGAATAAATTGTAGAGGGTCCCACTGTGCTGCTTGTAAGGCCATGAGCTGCTCTTGTAGTTTCTGCACTTCAACTTCAGCATGCTCAACCCTCACTTTTGTTAAGACCAGCTTCCCCTTTGTGGAAATGAGGTCTGATTGAATTGTTGTAACATCCTGAGGGATGCCGAACAGGGACGTCATTACTTGCCCTGTTTGAAGCAATCGATCAAGCACATCCTCATGTTTCGCAGAAGATATTGAGGTTCCGATCAAATTTTGAGCATCTTGTGCTTCTGAGAGATCTTCCGGTGCCACAATAGATACATTGAAGAATTCTTTGATGTGATCTATGACCACTTCTGCAGCTCCCACAGCATTCTAGTGTTGCATGACCACCATGGTGGCCCCTACACCAATCTCAAACTGCACTTAGAAAGATGTCACGTTTCTTGAGATCTGTTGTAACCATCTACTTTTCCCTTCTCCTGTTTGAATGGATACTTCCCCCCTTGTGCGATCCAACGAAACTGTAGGCTAGATGGCATCATCGATGACAAGGAAGAGGTTTGTGTCATCACGACTTCCCCAACTGACCGTCTCAGCGATGGCCCTAAGATCGCTCATCGATAGTTTGTAGTCTTGTGGCGGTGGCAGCTGATCCTGGCCTATGCTAGGCCCTTCTTCTTGTTGTTGGCTGGGGCCTGTGACTAGAGGTTGACTGTGTCTAGCCATATGTTCTTCTTCTTATTCTAGTCCCAGCTCTTCACCAGTGCTTTTTCTTAGAGCTGGTGCCTTTAGCAATTCAGCATATGAAGCAATTTTGGTTTTTTAAAGGACATCATTGGTGTATCCACGAATACGGACACGTTGGCAAAGCTTCCTGATGAGACAAGGGAAAGGCAACGCCATCTTCCCTATCTTTCGTTCCTCGAACCGCATCAAGATCTCCGTCAAATATAGATGGGGTAGGCTAGCGTTAACCTTTTCCATCAACACTACACATCCTCTAGCTACATACATCGATATTCTTTTTAAGCCCTTTATGGGGAAGATGTGATATGTTCCAATTTTGAAGTAAACCCTCTCTTCCATCGTCAACTCACCAAATGTTTTATCTCTGTCATAAGCCTTCTCCAACCAATCCTTTAGTACATCGGGGTCTGAACAGGTGGATAACCGAACAACCCTGGGCCCTGTATTTGGAAGGTTTAACACTTTTGAAATAGCCTACACAAAGAATTCAATTGTCACACCACAAATATTAATAGTTGTGCCTTGCTCCCTATTGTGCCAAAATTGATACGTCTCTCCTAGGTACCAGGCACCGCTTTCAGAGAGGATAGGCCATAAGGGAGACCCTTTGAGGTCATCCCTAATGGCCTCAGGAGAGAACTCTGCAAATAATTCAAAGTTCAATTCCACAATCACTGCATCAAATGTGGACTTCTCATGGATAGCCTGAATGCAATCTTGGGGCAATGTTAGTTTTTGTCTCGATTCAAGCGCAGCAGCAGCTCCTCCTTCTACCTGCCTAGACTGTCTGGTAGGAGGTTTGTCTTGATGGATGCTAAATGATTACTCCTCCTATTATGCATGTTGTCTAGTAGGTCTTTTTCTTCCACCTCTCTAAGATCGTTTGCTTCCACCCTGGGTAGGACCTTCCTATTGTCCACGTTTCAGGGCCATTTGCAATCACATGGGCCAAGCATTAGTAAGGTTGTTTTTGAAGTTAAGTTATACCTTACTACTTGCCTTAATTAATGATCTTATGTTATCACATGTGATAGTGCCCAAAAGTTTGTAATAATGAGTCCTGTGACTTAGGTGGTTTCCATTTTAGTTTCCTGGTATACCTAGGGATTAAATGATTTTTAGGCACAATTATTCTAAGTGTTATAGTTAATTACCCTAGCTGATGTCCTTTGGGCGATGATAAATTTCAAAAATGTTAGGCACCTTTCGACAAGTGTCCCTCCCCCACGACTAAACTGAACACTTCGGGTTCAAGCAGATTCAAACGGAATGAAAATCGAAGTACCAGCGAGCGAGGTATAGTGAGAAAAGAAAGGGTTGCTCAATCGCAAGTCATAGAAAAAAATTTCAAAAACTCCCCCATGTGAATGAAAAAATGATGCTAAGTGTTGTGGGGGGTCACCTATTTATAGGTTGTGGCGATGCAATATCGCGTACGATACATCGCGTACGCGATATCCCGTTGAACGCAATATCACGTACGCGATATCACGTCCCTAGTGATATGGGGCACAACAAAAATACCAAATTTTTAAAAGATTTTTTTTTCAAAATTAACATTGTAAGATGAGGACATTGGTTATTATGAAGGGGTTCTAGGGTAATTCCATTAATTCGAAAGGTACAATTAATGATGATGGTGTGGATTTTATCAATAAAACCTTGGGTGATAAGAAAAAGGGTATTTAATGGTACATCGGAACATTGATATTTAGAGGGATAATAGTAGGGAAAGAAAATTGTTAAAATTATACCGAGGGTAAGAAATGGTGTGTGTGAGCTATGTCATAAGTGAATATTACAAAAAATTACATAAGTGGATCCTCCCTAAAGTAGGTTCTAACCTATAATGCCCTTGTGTAACCACACTTAAAGTGTCTGTGTGCACTAGAAGGGTTAAGTGTAATCCGCACTAACTCCACAAAACACACACATGTAAATATCATCGGAATGAGATGAAAATCCTATGCTACACAGGACATGAGCTACAATTACACGAACAGTGAGATGAGACAAAGTTTAGAAAGGGATTGGAGAGATTGGGACATGAGGTAACTTACCCAAGACACAGTGCATCTTACATGTAAAGCATGATTAAGGTGTCATTAATCCATCGTTTCAAGATTAGGACCAAGTCCATTACTCTAATCAGTGACATCGCATTGTTTCATCCCATGATGAACAACTATGAGAGTACCCTAACAACAAGGCATACGATCACTTGGCGTTTCGTTCAAGGGAGGAGTGATTTTTGTTTTCTAGCACTTTCTTTTTTCCTTTTTCTTTTTTCTCTCTTTTTTTTTTTGAATACTGAATCCAGAGAAGCTACCAACCTTTAGGCATGGGTGCATGTCTTTCCAGTGCGACCCCCTAGAACAACATTTGATTTTTGAGTGCCCTTTTGATTACTCTTACTCCCATTTTTCGTTATATCTACAAGGATCTTTATACAACCACATTGCATGATAACTCCCACAAACATCACCAAAGAGAATCCGCAAGTCCCCTTGATGTCACATCCTAATCATTCCCTCTTGGTCCATCCTTCTTCATTCTGGGTACAATGAACACAAAATTAATTTTAAGTTTTAAGAATGTCAAGAATATCACTGTACCCTCGAACAGAAACTCTTATTTGTAGAATGGATGAGTGGGTGTACTGGGCTCACTGTCCAAATAATTGATCACTCAAGTCTTATTGACATAGAACACACCTCAACCAACGATCCACATGAGTGTTTTATTCATAGACAAGATTACTTATAAAAAATGTAAAAAGACAAAAACACAAAAAGATAAAAAGATAAAACAAGAAATTTGAAAAATGAAAAACTAGAAAACATAAATTGAAAAATTAAAGAAAATGAAAAATCAAGGACATACTCCTTTGTATTTTCTGAGTACTTGCATTTTTAGAAGGTTAGATTGGGATATGCCATGGGGGTAAGCTTTTTACCAAAATGTGTATACCAGTAATCCCCATGATATTCAAGAACAATCCATCGAGATGGTCTCAGATCTCAAACATTAAAATTGTTCAACATGGACTCCAGAGTTGAAAGATTTCGACAAGTTGGTGCTGCCAAAGAACATAGAAAGGGAAAATGGGAAAAGCACTTGTTCAAATACCCTGAAAAAAATACAAGGTAAGAAGTGAAGCCACACAAAAATCAGCAGAGTTGTAGCAGCAGACTACTACTACGCATCAACTGCCTGTGGCTGCGTTTAAGGCTTAGGTTCAGTTGCAGTTACAGCAGCAGGAGCAGCAGCCATCAGGTAGGGTAAGGCAAACTCGAGGTTGGATCTGAACTATGAAGGATGATCTCTAGTGGCCATCTTCAGTTTTGTACGCAGCGGCAATACAAAAACTTGTGGCTCTTTGTTCGCATATAAAAACCTGTGGCCCTTTGTTCGCGTTGGTGCACGGTGGGCGGGAATAGGTTTGCATTTTTTCCCATTCGTGGAATCTTACGTCACGCGTGACGTTGAGGGGCACAAATTTTATTGCCCCTCCATCGTGCAAGACATGTTTGCCTCTTGAAATGTTCGCCTCTTATTCAAAACCTGTCAGGCATACGACGTATGTTTGATTAAACAAGTACCGCCAAAATAAAGTTTATTTGTCAGAAAATTGCAATAAAATTGCATAAATTAAAAGAATGTTATTTATCAAAAAAGATACTGAAAGAGGATAAGATAAACACAAGATTAGCTAGTCAGACATAGGTCATAGGCCTTGCTTGTTTACGTTTACTAACGATTAATGTGGACTGTGCAATGCCCCCTGGAAAAGAATCAAAGGTTTGCAGTGTGTACGTAAAGGACAAAGCAGAAACACAGGCTCACATAAATAACAGATTCCTTACCACCTAAACTTGCATGATTCGTTGTCGCCAGAATGTTGTATTTGTTCTTTTTGGACTTCAGGTAACGGAAGATGCTCTCAATCCTGGCCATCCTGGCCATAGTCCATGCTGCCTGTACGAATTCCAAATCCATTTTCTTTACCTTTCACAGGATCAGATTCCATTAGACGGTTCCGCAGGATGGTTCTTTCACCGGTATACAAGGAAATGCTATCATCTGCAATTGGGACGAAGAGAAATTTGCATGGAACCTTATCAAATTCTAATGTAAACTATAACAATTGAACAGCATGAGGATGGTTTCCATGGTCGCTGCTAAAAAAGACGTAAAATCAAAGTCCATATATTGGCGTGTTGTGTATATATGATTATGAACCCAGACCCTTTTCGTAACGGAAAAAGATGCTCAATAGTTCTTCATCTCTTTAATCATAAAGCATTAACCATTAACTAACAATAACAATCAATCATCAAATGAAACTAGAATTTATGGGAAATTTCACAAGATGCTGGAGAAACAACATACATTATGTATGGATGCTTAAGATATTTCAAACAGGTTAAAGTGGTTGAAATGGATATTATAAGCCAAGAGGGTAAACAGTGCTGCATATATAATTTGCAATCATGAAAATCACACATGCATCTGCTTCATGTTGGCAGAAGTGGAATTAATCAGGGCATTCCTGTTGTATTTTCCATGAGGTGAAGGTGGGTTGTCTCTGTTTGCTTCTTCTTGGTCTACAACCCTCCTTCTTGTATCCATACTCATGCTGCTACTGTGTGCCGTTTCCTGTCCCTGTGACACAAACACAAACAGAAGAACCTATGTTGCAGTGGAGTTCATCAAAATAATAAGATTCAAAAATAGAAACAAAAAATAAAATGTGCGTGTTTTGCCATGGATTAATTTTTCATGAAAGTAAGAGTCATGAACAGCCATATACACAGAATCACCAGCAATAAGAGCATGTTTCTTTGCCATTGCAAACCCAGTGAGTATCACCACTACCAAGAGCAGGCACAACTGCACAAGCTTGTTAACCGCCATTGTGATTTGTGTTGTTTATTGGGATATGTTCATTGCTCCTTAGCATAGTGGTGCGATATTTATAACACTTTTTGGGTTTCATGTTCCTGCCTGTTCAGTTGCCCATGCAAAGGCCCAAATTTTCAGGCTGAAATTTCCAACCTCCCTTTTTCTTAATGGGTTCCGCGTTCCTGTGTGTTCGGCTGTCCATGCAAAGGCTGAAATTTCCAAGCCGAAATTTGTCTAGACGTTGCTTTTTCTTACTGGGTTTCGTGTTGCTGCATGTTCAGTTGCGCATGACAGTGGGAGGGAGTGAGTGAGTTTACGGGCGGATCGAGAACGTGTTTGACTCGGTTCCTTACGATTTATGAGGGGGCCCACCATGTGAACATGTGGTGCACATGATTGCGATATGGAGATCCCCATGCAGTACTAGCAGCAGTAGCAGCATGCAGCAGGTCGGTGCTTGCGGGGACCACCTCTTGTTTCTGAAAAGGCAAAATAAAAAAGAAATCGTTGTCGCCCTTGCATGAAATTTGATGTGTAATGTGCTTGGATGGCAATGTCAACAACTTTGACCCCCTCGAAATCTGATCCGATGTGCTTTGAATTTCCATCTTTTTTTTTAATGATGGAAACCACACCATATGACAACATTATTTGTCTTCCTATCATTGTGTGGTATGCAACGGTAAGAAGCCTATGAAAAACACTAAGCACTCAAGCAAGAAGAAGAGTACAAAAAGTATTGAGTCCCATTGAAGTTACACCCTTTACAAACCATTGGATCCATCCTAATGCCCAAACTACCAAGGTCACTGATTGATTAAAAGTTTCTTTTAATGGAAGGGACTTCAAATTTCCAAAATAAGGAAAACCATAGAGTTCATTGGATGGGCAGATGATGTGAACTCACTACTTGTTTCATGAAAATTAAACCATGGCAAAGTTATCAGACATCAAAATTCAAAAATAAAAACTAGACATCAACAATCACACATTAAGCATAAACCATCATTAGTAAACAGTAACAATAGCATTGTGTCCTGTGACAATAAAGCAAATTTATTAGAAAAAATGAGAAAATATCATATTTGAATAAAATAAAATAAAATAAAGTAGAATATATTAGAAAGTGTAAAATAATCAAGAAAGTTTAAAGGTACTAAAGATGGTGTAAAGTTAGAAAAATTCGAAAATCAAAAATGTGAAAAAAAAGGTAGAAAAGCTAAGAGGCCATGGTAATGATCAGCATGGATGGCCATCTCCCTTGTGACTAAGTTGGAAGGAGGAGATCCAAAAAATATAATGTGGTTGTTCATCCGTTTAGGCGATAATTATAGTGGCCTGTCTAAGTTCAAGGAAAAGCTTCACTTATTGGATGTTGACTAACTACTTTTTATTTGGGTTGTCAAGTTTGTAAATTATCATGGCCCTAAAGGAAAAGGTTTGATCAATTATATAAGGTCCCTTTCACAATGTTTGAAATTTTACCTTTTGAGATACATTTGTGGGATTCCAGTAGAGAACCTTTTCTCTTGGTTGAAACTTTACTTTCCTAATTCTAAGGTCATGGTGTTGCTTGTTGAATGCATTAGTCATCTCATTCAAGGATAAGGCCACTAATCGATTTTCATCTAGCACATTCAAATTGATTAACCTTTCCTTCTATGCTAAACTTAGATCAAGGTTTAATTCACAAACTATCGATAGTGTATAGAGCTCGAATTAAATCAAGAGTGTTGGAAGTTTACTATACACTAACTCGTAGGGAGAATAGCTAATAGGAATTTTTCAAGTTAATCGATAATCCCAAAGAGCATCATTAAGTTTTGTGCTCCAATCCTTCCTATATTTGCTAATGGTTCATGTCAATATTTTTGTAATCTTCTAGTTGGTTACCTTTGCTTGATCATTGGCTTGAGTGTGATAAGGTGTTGTTAATTTATGTTCTACCCCCATACATTGCATTAATTTCCTACAAGTGGCACCTATGAAGTGAGTTCCATTATCAGAAATCAGTGAACGTGGCATCCCAAACCTATTTACAATATATTGTTATCTAAATCTAGTAGTCGTAGATCAAGTACAATCTATAACGGTTGATGCATCAGCCCATTTTGTGTAGTAGTCAATTACTACTATAATATACACTTTTCCATTAGACATGGATGTGATGGAACCCATGAAGTTAATGCCCCATATGTCAAAAGGTTCCAGTGGTTGAATCCATTGCTGAGGACCTTCCATGTGAACATTCATCCCCCCATCTCGTTGACAACATTCATAAGACTTGACAAACTAGTGGGAATTCCTAAAGATTATAGGCCGATAATATCCTACCATCAAGATTTTTATAGCTGTGCACCTCCCTGCATAGTGGCCTTCACAAGGCTCTTTGTGAGCATCTTGAAGAATGTGCAACTGATCTTTGTTAGGGACATACCAATGGATTAGGCTATCAACACACACCTTGTAGAGGTGTTCATTGATTTCCATGAAGTATTTAACCCAATGAAGAAGTTGTTGCTTCTTCCTAAAATCCAAGTCTTGTGGCATATCCTGAGTGAGAAGATATGTGAGGATGTCATTATACCATGTTTCTTTCATAGGTGTTTGTTCATTTATTGCTCTTATAAAGAGGAGTTCATCTAGAAACTAGTTAGAGAGCAGGCTCTCCTTCTCTTTATTGTCCCATCCTAAGCAAGAAATATGGTCAGCGATAACATTCTCAGTCCCTTTTCCATCTACCATAGTGAGATCGAATTCCTGCAAGATCATAAGCCATCGTATGACACGAGGGCTCACCATCAACTTGTTCATGAGGAAGTAAATTGCACTATGGTTTGTATGTACAAACACTTTGTAACCTAGCACATAATGTCTAAACTTTTCTAGTGCATACACCACTACCATTAATTCTTTCTTCATGGTAGTGTAATTTAATTGTACCCCCATAATGCTTCGGCTCACACAATGGATGTAATATAGATGTTTCTTATTATCCATCTGCATGAGCATAGCTCCCAAGGTGTAGTTAGATGCATCTGTCATAATGTGAAAAGGTCTAGACCCATCTAGTGCTCACAAAATTGGTGTTTCTATGAGTTACTCCTTTAATTGTTTAAATGTATGTTCACATTCGTTGATCCAGATGAAAGGTGCATCTTTATTTTTAAGGTTTACTGATGACTTTGTAATCTTAACAAACCTCTTAATAAATCGCTAGTAGTAGCCAGTGTGTCCAAGGAATGACCGAACATCTTTAACGATCTTTGGTTGACGTGTTATTCCTTGGATGACCCTTATCTTTTCTGGGTCAACCTCAAACCCTTTTTGTGAAATTTGGTGTCCTAATACAATTCCTTCTTAGACAATAAGATGGTTCTTTTACTAGTTGAGCTGTAGGTTTGTCTCAACACTTGCTCAAGTTGGTCCAACGCTTGCTCAAAGGTAGTTTCATAGGTGGAAACGTCATCCTTGAAGACTTCAACATCACTGTTGATCTGTTATTAAAAAGTACTAAGGACCAAGTGTTGAAATGTTGCAGGGCATTGCACAATGCAAAAGGCATTTTACAGTATGCAAAAGTTCCCTAGGAATTCATGAATGTTGTCTTGGCTTGGTCTTTTGGCATAATTTGGATTTGGTTATAGCGACTATAAATATCCAAAAAGCTATAATAACAATTCTTGAATATGGTATCTAATACTTGATCCACAAATGGCAAAGGAAAGTGATCCATAAATATTGCCATATTTAACAACCTAAAGTCAATGAAAACTTTCCATTTTCCATCCTTCTTTGGTACAATTATGAGTGAACTAACCCACTCACTATCCACGATTGGATAGATGAACCTTACCTAAGAAACAAGTGTTGAAATGTTGCAGGGGCATTGCACAATGCAAAAGGCATTTTACAGTATGCAAAAGTTCCCTAGGGACTCATGAATGTTGTCTTGGCTTGGTCTTCTGGCATAATTTGGATTTGGTTATAGCCACTATAAATATCGAAAAAGCTATAATAACAATTCTTGAATATGGTATCTAATACCTGATCCACAAATGGCAAAGGAAAGTGATCCTTAAATATTGCCATATTTAACAACCTAAAGTCAATGCAAACTTGCCATTTTCCACCCTTCTTTGGTACAATTATGAGCAAACTAACCCACTCACTATCCACGATTGGATAGATGAACCTTGTCTTGAGGAGTTTCTCTATCTCCTCCTTGACAATTTACTTTAATTTAGGATTTAGCTGCCTCTATGGCTACCTTCTAGGCTTCATGACTAGGTCAGTGTAGATGCAATGTTGGAAAATCCTTAGATCGATTTTTGTTAGCTCTGGATATGACCAAGCAAAGGTTATTAACCATTTATTCTCAACATTCAACAACTTTTCTTTTTGTTTAGGAGCAAGTTTGGCATTAATGATGATTGGCTTACCATTCTTTAAAAATGCATACTCCATACCAATCAGTAAATATTTTAGTTCTAAGGGCTCCTTCTTCAAGTGATCAAGGATTTCCAACTCCCCCCAATAGGTATTATCATCTTCATCAAAGAGTTCGAAGTAAACTTGTTTAATTTTTTTCATGCCTTTAAAATATGCACATGTTAGGCTCTCAGTTGGCTCCATGCATATTATGCTGCTATCTAAATCTGCTATCAGCCACTAGGTGCCCTCCTACATTATGGCTACTATGTATAGACACCATTGAATATTAATTTCTTATGCACACTAATTGCATGCGTTAATGTATGTGCTATTGATGGGACCAAATCTTTTACATAATATTGCACCTATTATTGCTATATGCGATGCATGGAATATGCTTCTTCTCAATCTTTCCTAGTTCATTTTCCTTAGATATTTTGAGAGATAGGTTCCTTATACCCATTCACATGTCGACTGTGCTTAACCAAGCCCTTTCCATGATGATGGAGAAGTCACTTTTGTCATTTTTCACCTTAATTACCAAAAAATTAGTAGGATAGGACTACCCACAAACTATGGTCACAATGTCCTCTACTAATCCCAAAGGGATAGTAATCAACTAATCTGCTAATTCTAGACAGGTGCTGCTCTTCTTAAGAGGTGGTAGGTTCTAGGCCTTATACATATAGAGATGAGGTTAACTCTGGAACTAGAGTTAAGAAGAGCCTTGTGCATGGCTTTCATCTAGTAATTTGTAGAAAGATGAGTAGACTTCTTAGATCAAATCTTTTTGTAGGAAGATGGCCAGCCTTGATCCAATCAAAAACAACATGGATTAACATTAGAGTGTGAATCCTACGTAGCACTTAGTTTGAAGGGCACTCGAAGGTGTTTGATGTAGAGGATGAGGATGCTGAAGATGTAGTATGATCAACTAGGCTAGATTGTGAGTGTTGAAGAGGACTACTAGGTTGAAAGAAAGGTCTTTTCCTAGATCGATTATCTAGACTGCTTAGCTAAAACATTAGTTGTGAGTGCACAACCCTCGTAGCATTTCATTGTTGTAGCTATGAAGAAATCTCACCCTACATGGATGGAGCAAGAGGTAATTAAGTCAAAGGTGGAGGTGCATATGTAGAGGGATTAGAGGATGATAAGGATATAGGTATGGGCTTTCCCCTTAAGTAGATGGTGAATGTGTTTGATGGTACTCTAGAGGATAATAGTGATGCTAGAATGATGCATGACTTGTAGAACTTCTAGGGGAGATGGGCTGCTAAACATAGTACCTGTATGGATATGGTTGCCTATAGGGGTACTACTGCCTTGGCAATGGCATTTCCCATTATTGTAGTTGATACCACTATTGGTATTATTTGTATGGTTGTGGAGGAGTTCCACTTGGGTAGTGAGCTTGTTGTTGCTAGTTGAACTATCTTAGACTACCTTGAGGGTAAGGTAATCATCTTGGAGCTTGCCTATGTGCTAGGCTAGGATTCAATGCATACACTCCATACCCTTGTAAGTGTTACACTATAGGGTAACATCCTCTTAGATGTTCATAGTAGTGAATGTCACATTTAGTTTCCTAATCAAAGTCAAACTCCACAACTTCTTCTACTACAACAGCTTTACCCTTACCTCTTTGGTAGGCATGTTCAGCTTCTTTTGGTCTCTTTCTATTACAATCACTATTTTGCTCTTTGGATTCTTCAGCAATCTTCAATGCAGTTTGAAATTTCTCATCCAAAGAGTCCCATAATTTGTCAACCTTTGCCGAAATGTCAAAAATAGATTTTTGGATGGGTAAGGTCTTTCTGTTCACTACTTCATCAAGTGGGGATTCCTCCTCTTCACAAAATTAGACATCTCCTTTTCTAATGGGAGGATCCTTGTTATACTCTTTAGCACTTTCACTTTTTTGTAGCTCACCTTCATCTTTTACTACCTGCTCAATTAGCCTTTGAATCTAATGAGATCTTAATTCATATAATCTTCCTTAGGCATACACCCCAAGGGTTCTTCTTATTTCAACTTTGAGCCCATCTATGATGTGGCAAAGTTGTTCCCTCTGAGAATAACCATGGCTAGAGCATTGGTGTAAGAGAGAATAGTATCAGCCCATGGTGGCATCCAAAGGCTCATATGCTCCTTGTTTCTAGCCTTGGATTTTCCTTCTCATATTAGACACTTTGTGGATAGATTTTGGCTCCAAGGACCAATATCAACATTTAGCTTCCTTAATAAGTGTTCCTAGGAGAATCTTGAGATTCTACCACTCGTTTTCTATATTCTGTAAGGCATAGGAATCTTGAAAATCTTGTAGATGTATTTGCAAATCAAAGTTGTATCCCCCTTCAAATCTTGGGATTATCTTCATATCTAGATGCTTGATTCGACTATCCTTCATATGCCTAGTTGGGATTCTTACTACCTTTGCAATGTTGAGCATACTTCAAGTCAATAATAAAGGTTCATCATCATCATTGCATCAATGATGTCGATGATGGTTTCAGCCACCCCTTTAGTTTTGGTGACCTTTATAATCATTGTGGTTTCATTGATCACCTTCATCATGGTTGTTTCAACAATGACTTCCATGAGAACCATCAGATGAAGAGGAATGTTTACAATTGGATGAAGAGGAAGGTGGATTTCCACCACCATCATAGTATCCACCACCACTCTTACACTTATTACAATCGCCATCCTTAGATACCTTATTATTGCGATGTTTTCCTGAGTCCCTACCTTGGTTGTCGCTTCTTCCTGAATCTAATTTATGGATAGTGGATAGTAAGGTTAGGTTCACACCCTCACCATTAGTAGTAGGGGGTGGAGAATCTTCTTGTTGAGAACCTTCCAAAGGAGGATGCTCATTGTCCTCTCGATTTAGTAGAAACAAGGGGTTAGTGTAATGTTTTCCCTTGGTAGCATCATGGAGCTTCTCTTGACTTCTATCTCGCTTGCATTGTGTTTCATTGGGATAGTAGTTTTGAATGTCATATCCGTCCATAACATATTATTCATGAAGATATGCTATGCCCAACTTCTTAAGGGCTTTAAACAACATCACAGGCATAGATCTATTAGGAGACAAAATAATGTTGCCCTTCATATCATGCCATCATAGCTGTTCATCCTGATGTAGGATGAAGGTGAAGTCTGGCACAAAATCATCTAGATGAGTATACACCAGTTTGCACTCTTGTGGGACTAGAGGTTTGGTATCTTTAGGCTTCCGAGAATAAGAAGATATGTTGCAAAGAAAAATAAAATTGTCAGTGTGCTTCTATAATTTTATGTATAGTGGAAATGATATTTGACCTTAGGTTCATACAATAATATTAGTGGTATCCACTTAGACCTAAATAGTGCATGTTCCATGAACAAAGTCCTTGGCAACAGTGTCATTGATGAGCAGCGAGTTAACCCTACATCAAACCATATGAATCACAAAGCATTGATGTGCGATTTCATCAAATTCCATGGACTTTATCATTTCTAGTGCACTAATACTTTATGAAGTGGATCTAGCCTTAAGATCAATTGTTGTCCTCCCAATTACACTTGTGATGTACATTGGTATGGTTAAGTGTAACTAAAGCATCTAATTTTTATCATTTTTTATTTTATAGTTTGGTGCTCGAAATGTAAATAAAAAAATTTTGATTAACTAATCTAAATTAACTAATTAACTAGCATTTAACTAGTCCTAACATATGCATTCAATCCCACTTTCTATACATGTCCTGAACCCATGTATCCGCTACTGGGCGACCAAGCACTATGATACTGGGCATACCAAGAAATAACGTTGTTGGGATTACCAAGTGAATACATGTTAAGCTTGAAGCAATTGTACTTATGTGTGTAATATATCTGGCTTAATTACTTATCTAACAAAGTAACTAGAAAATAATTGATAACTAATTTAAAACATTAATACATAATTGGAAACAATAAATGCATAAATAAAATAGCTAATTTATCCAAAGTGTTGTAAGGTTTATCAGAAAACTCATCTTTATTGCTGCACACATTGTCATGCTCAAGTACAAAAATGCTTGAATAAAGATCCATACACTCAATGAGTCTTGTTGTGGGCACTCAAGGTAAAAAATTCTAACTTTTGAATAGAAAAAATGCAAGAGCTTTGCTACTACTGAAATCTAGATTACCATAAATGTAGTTGGTATGCATGTATGTATAGGCGATGGACAAACACTACGTAGACAAGGCCTCATTGATATAGGATAAGATGTGTCAATGGGGCCTCGTCGACGTAGTCAACTAAGTCAATGAGGCCACGTTGACATAGCCAACTAGCAATGACTCATCAACAAGAAAATGCATATTTCTTAATTAGGACTCAAAAACTTCAGTCTACAAATGCTATAATACAAAGATAATAAGTGATATTCATCAAGAGATGTGGTTTTTATTGAAGATAAATTTAAAAAAAAAAATTTCTAACCAAGTAATCAAAAAGCTATAGACCAATATAATTTAAAATCATGGATTTAAAGAACTCATCCTCAAACCCAAATGTTGAACACAAAATTTTGAAAGAATAACAAGTAGATCACATGTCATTACAAATATAGCATACCCAGCTCTTACATAAGAACTAAATAGCATTGAAGAAGCCTTAAAGACCAAAACTTGGAAGGAAGCCATGGACAAAGAATATGAACCCATGATGAGAAATAAGACATGGAACTATTTGATAAACCAAAAGAAAAAAAATTGATTGATTGCAAGTGGTTGTACAAAACTAAATTCAATGAAAAAGAAGAAATAATGAAACATAAGGTAAGACTAGTGGTAAGAGGTTTCAAACAAAAGAAATATATTAACTTTGAGGATATTTTTTCACTAGTAATAAGATTTGAAATAATTAAACTCATTCTTTCCATTGTAGTTCATCACAATCTTAAACTCCATCAAATGGATGTAAACATAGCATTTCTAAATGGAAGCATGAATGAAGAAGGAGATGTTTATTAACTAAAAGTATATACCATTAAAGGAAAAAATGCAAATTGAATAAAGCATTATATGGATTAAGATAAGGTCATAGATCATGGTTCCATAGGATTAATGAGAATTTGTTGAATAAAGGATACTCATCTTGCATGTTTGAACCCACATTGTACTACAAACATGATAAGCAGGACTTAGTCATTATCTCACTTTATTTAGATCATCTTGTATTAAGAGCTACTAATAATAATATGATAGAAAACTTTAAATCAAATATGAAGGGTGAATTTAGAATCAAAGATTTAGAAGAACTACGATAGTTTCTTGACATATAAGTTAATCAAGAAAAGAAGGCAATTAAGTTTCATCAAACCAAATATGCTACTTCCATTCTAGAAAAATATAGAATGAGAAAAGAAAATAGCACTAAATCTTCTCTTCTTCAAAATATAAAACTAGAAAATAATAACAATAGAACACTTGTAGATGCTACCTTAAATAAAAGCATGATTGGAGCACTAATATTTCTTTATCACATAGGAATAAACCTAGAATTTGTTACTTCTCTCTTATCAAGATATATGCATGATACTAGATAGTCTAACCTTAATGTTTTCATTCATGTGTTAAGATATGTGAAAGGTATGACAAATTATGGACTCATTTATACCAAAGAAAATGGACACTTTTGTGCCTATTTAGATGTTGTTTAGGGAGGAGTGCACAATGATAGAAGGTCCACATTAGAAGCCATAATATTTCATGAAAACAATATAATATATTAAAAATCAAGAAAATAAACTTTAACTAGGATTTTAACTTATGAGAAAAATTCATAGCAATGGATAAGTGCATCCAACATATTCTTTGGCTTAAGAAATTCATGATACATATAGAATTCCATATTCACCTTCCAATCAAACTATCTTGTGAGAATGCAACAACCATTAATTATCCAATGAGTATGTACATCATTAAAAATCAAAGCACATATATAAAATACTATTTTATAAAATAATTAGTGAAGGAGGAAAACATAAAGCCCATCCATGTTGACTCTAATCATCAACTTGTAGATGTGCTAATAAAATCTCTTCTTTGATACCACATTGAACATCTCAATAATTGTATAGGATTATTGAAGATTACAAATCGAGAATAAGCACTTGCATCTCACCCTAAATGAAGGACTACTTACACTAGTGTGACATGTAAGGAGATATTATCATCATCCAATGAAAAATATCATGAAGATATCAAAAATTATTATTCAAGACTTTCTCTTTATTATTTAAAATAGGAATAGAAAAAAATTAGCAAATTAGCAATTTTAAATACCTTTCTTTTTACTTTTTATGAATTTATGAATGGATATACATTAAAATGATCCCAATTCATCCATATTTTCACATTTTGAATGGTTATAAGCTATGGGGTAGTGTTGGTTCATGTTTTCTAATATGGTCCTATTATTTTTCTATAAATTGAAGGGCCTCTTCATCATGTAATACTTTGGATTCCAAATCAATAAATTTTTTGTAAAAAATTTTAACTTTGAAATTCATTCAGTCACTTGCATCTCATTCTTTTGATCACATATCTTCCTCTCTTCATATAAATGTTATTCAAGCTTTACAATACTTGTATCACTTAATCAACATTAATAAAATTAGTAATTAATTAAGTTTTCTATCCCATTTTACATTTGTATAAAACTAAAATTAATTTAGAAGCTTTTTCCATTAGCCTAAAGTTAAAATGTTAATATATGTTCATTCGAATTTTGCATAAATTCTAATTTCATTCTCTAGTTATCATGGTTCTAGGTTAAAGAAGTCTTCAAGGTGAACCTATGGGTATAAATTTCATTCAACTCCAAATTATAAAACTCAAGATATTTACCAAAATTAAATTCACCATGGCTAATGGTCAAGTCATGGTATTCCAAGAGAACATATAATAAGTTCACCATGACTCATCGTATTGCAAGAATTAATTTTTCATCAATCACAACTTGTGGGCAATTTGTGATATCAACCATGACTTAGGGTTAGGTTATGATTAAACAAGGATTAGCAATTAATGTGTAACCTCTAGTTCATTTTTTATACATTTCTCTTTTGGTTAAGTTACGCTTAGGTTCATTTGTGATTGTGGTAGGTTCATTATTTTATTATTATTTATTCATTAGCTACAAGAGTTTATTTATGAGGTTTAACTTTGTATAGATAGGAGTTTTAATGTTATGTTAATAGTTAAACCTTGGGGAGTTAGAAAAATTTCTAAAAAAATTTTCATCATAAACCAAAGGTTTGTGGCCCCCCCGTTGAATAGTTTACCTCTAGTAGCTAGGGGATCGAAAAATGAGGTTGATTGAACAATCAATGTGGAAGTTATGGCAAAACTCCCCATGCATTATGATGAGTGGCGAGGTACCCATACACTCAACCATACGAAACGAGCATAGTACGCGCGATCCGGTCGAACTCCGCAGATGGACTAGTTGTGGCACCTAGATAGTTAGCCTTAGGTCGCAGTTCACTATCTTCCCATCTAAACTAGTTTTGCATATGTCACATATGGTTTAGTCTAGATGAGGTGTATGATGTGTTCTAATTCTAACGCTAATCCTGATGGCAATGGAAAAGAATATTTAACTAAATCTAAGCTAAGAGGAAAAGGGTAAGAAATATAATCTAGCCTAAGTGCAATGAGCAACCGATTCCTTGATCAACCATGCACATCTTGGACTTTGTGCACGACTGCCACTGGGACTACCAAGCATAGGTCTAGGTACGCCACTGGGATTACCAAGCGCAGACCCCAAATACGCCACTGGGTTACCAAGCGTAGATCCCCCTAGCTACACCACTAGGCTACCAAGCAGTCACACTTAAATGCTTGTAATCAAGTCGTACTCGTTCCGCTTCTAGGAGGTTAAGGGTGAGAGACTACTCACGATAAGTAACCGATTCCTTAACTAGCCGTACACACCCGTAGATGCTCGTAGTTAAGTCGTACTCACACCGCGCTATGAAAGCAATAAATAACATTAAATAAATAACAAATAAATAAACTAAGTGAATGCTGCAATGATGAAGTAATCTCGATCTTTATTGTCGGTCATGGGCGTGTCCAAGTACGGCACACTCGAATAAAGACACCATACAATTACATTCACCACACAGCGGGCAGACACGGGAAAAATTCTAACTCTGGAGGGATCAAACTGCCAGAGCTTCGCTACTCTAAAACTAGGATCCCCAAACAAGGGAGAGCCACCTCTTATTTATAGACATGGCAGCGGACTGCGATATCGCGTACGCGATATTGTAGGGAAGGACGCGATATCGCGTACGCGATATCGTAGGGAAGGACGCGATATCGCGGCCGACGCTAACCGCATCTCATCATACCCCCACGATTGAATAAAAACTCTCCCTCGAGTTACAAGGAGAACAAGCTTCAATGATTACATAGTGGATAGGTATGGGATTATTAACTGGGAAATAAATGAACTAATGCCGCAGTGTGGGAAGACACAACATAGAGAAAAAATGCTACAACTACAAAAAGGTGGAACTCATGTAGTTCCTAGTGGCTCCTCCATGGGTGCTTTCCCTTTGTCGCATGCTCTGAGCTTTGAAGGTTGATGACGCTGAAGAATAGCCTGGAGCTTCTCCTCTTCAGTCCAAGGGTCTTATGTCGTGCATGCTGATGCTCTGATGTTTGATGCAGTTGGCACCTCCCATGGGCAGGGTAGTTGCGGGAACATTTGATTAGCTTTGACGTACCATGCCGCGAACACCCGTCGTTCCTCTTCGTAGGCTCTGGCTCTGTCTTTGTATTCATGAAGTTCTGTTAGCCATTGAGCCAAGTCGATTGCCACATCTTTCTGTCCTTGGTAGCTTTCTTTTACCACCGCGAGTTCAGAATTTGCAACCTCTAGTTTTTCAGCCAACTTCTTTCATTTTGCAAATTCTGCTTTATATTTAATATGGGTGGAAGCTACCTGCTACTCGAGCTCTGACCTCTGGCATCCTACTGTTAACATGGCTAGGTTGGCATATCGAAGGTTTGCCAACTCCATGTATTCAGTTAAGTCTTGGATCTGCAGGTCCCGGTTCTTAATTTCCGCTTGGTGGACGTAGGCGTAAGTGTCCAATATGGCCCCCCAATCAGTGTGCTGGCACTGATGTTGTTGATTTGAGCTTTGGCCATATGGATCTCCTTCTCCAGGATCTGTTTGTACATTCCCACCTGATCACGGAAGTGCTCCTTCAGCTTCTCATGTCGTTTAGCCTCATTCTACCACGCACTAATCTCGATGGCTGATTTCTGTCGAATAGCACATACCTCCTCCATTGAGAGGGTTCAATTTTCTCTGGCTAAACAACTTACATCTTGGTTGACTCAAATGAATTGTTCTCGCAGCCGATGAAAGTGCTCATCGAGAACATTCTTTTGCTTCTCCACAGAAGTCAACCGAAGGTTATCTGCAACCAACTGCTTATTCTCTTCTTGCAAGGGCTTGAGTGCCTTAAGATGCGCATGAGTTTGCGCCTTTGCTACGGAGGCATCCCAAGTGGTTGTCTCCTTTTCTTCTGCCACCTTCTTATTTTCTGCAATTAATTTTGTTAGTTTCTCGGTTCTAAAATTGTCTAACTGGTATGCGGGAACCAATCGCAAGGGATCCCGTTGTGCTACTTGTAAGGCGATGAGCTGCTCTTGTAATTTCTGCACTTCAACCTTAGCATGCTCAGTCCTTACTTCGAATATGACCAGCTTCCCCTTTGTGGAAATGAGGTCTGACTGAATTATCGTTACATCCTGGGGGATGTCAAACAGGGACGTCAAAACTTGTCTTATTTGAAGCAATCTATCCAATACATCCTCATGTTCTGCAGGAGTCATTGAGGTTCCGGCAATAATTTGAGCATCCTGTGCTCCTGAAAGATCTACCGGTGGCACAATAGGTACATTAAAAGACTCTTTGATGTGGTCTGCGACCACTTCAGCTGCTCCCGTGGCATCCTGGTATTGCATAACCACCACCGTGGCCCCTTCACTAGTCTCTAATTGCACTTGAAAAGATGCCGCATGTCCAGAGATCTGTTGTGACCATCTGCTTTCCCCTCCTCTTGTCTACAGTGACAACTCACCCCTTGTGTGATCTACTGAAATCGTAGGTTGACTGGCATCATCGATGACACGGAAGAGATTGGTGTCATCACGACTTCCCCAACTGACCATCTCAGCAATGGCCCTTAAATGACTCATCGACAGTCTATAGTCTTGCGGCAATGGTAGCTGATCGTGGCTTGTACCGGGTCCTGCTTCCTGTTGTTGGCTGGGACCTGTGGCTGGAGGTTGATTAGGTCCTGCAAGTTGAGTTTCAGGGGATCCATTCATTTGTTCTTCATCTTCTTCATCAGGTCCCAGCTCTTCGCCAATGCTCTTTCTTGGAGCTGGCGCCTTTAACAATTCAGCGTAAGAAGCATTTTTGGCCTTTCGGAGGATGTCATTTGTATATCCCCGAATACCTACCTGACGGCACAGTTTTCTGATAAGGCAAGGAAAAGGGAGTGCCATTTTCCCTGTCTTCCGTTCTTTCAATCGCCTTAGGATCTCCGTCAAATATAGATGAGGAAGGTTAGCGTTAACCTTTCCCATCAACATTGCACATCCTCTTGCCACGTACGTTGATATTCTTTTTAAACCTTTTGTGGAGAAGAGGTGATAGGTTTCGATTTTAAAATAAACTCTCTTTCGTGGTTAGCTCACCAAAAGCTTTATCTCTGCCATACGCCTTTTCTAGCCAATCCTTTCACACATCAAGGTCTGATCGGGTGAATAACCGAGCAACATGGGGGCCTGAATTCGGAAGGTTTAACACTTTCGAAATCACCTGTGCAGAAAAATCCATTGTCACACCACCGATGTTTACCGTGGTGCCTTGCTCCTTATTGTGCCAGAATAGGTACGTTTCTCCTAAGTACCAGGCACCTTGTTCGGAGAGGACAGGCCATAAAGAAGACCCTTTAAGGTGATCCCTAACAACCTCAGGAGCGAACTCTGCAAAAGATTCGAAGTTGAGTTCCAAAATCACCTAAGCGATTGTGGACTTCATGTGGATAGCCTGAACACATTCCGGGGGCAACGTGAGTTGTTGTCCCAGTTCAGCAGCTCCTACTTCTGCCTATCTGGATCATCTAGTAGGAGGTTCTTCTTGATGGATACTGAAGGAATGCATCTCCTGTTCATTATGTTTTCTGGTAGGGACTTGCCTTCAACCTCTCCTAGGTTGTTTTGCTCCACCTTGGGTCGGACTCTTCTGTTGGGAACGTTTCGGGGCCATCTGCAATCACACGGGCCAACATTAGTAAGGTTGTTTAGGAAATCAAGTTATACCTTACTACTCGCCTTAAATAAAGATCTTATGTTATTATGTGATTGTGCTCGAAAATTATGATAATGGATCCATGACTTAGGTGAAATTGCACTTTAATATCCCGATATACTTAAGGTCATATGATTTATGGCACAATTTGTCTAAGTGTTGGTATTAATTATCCTAATTGATGTCCTTTGGGCGACAAAAAATTTCAAAAAAGTTAGGCACTTTTCGACAAGTGGCTCTCCCCCACGACTAAACTGAACACTCCGGGTTCCAGCAGGTTCAAACGGAATTCAAATCAGAGTACCAGCGCGCGAGATATGGATGCAAAAACAAGGGTCATTCAAGCGCAAGTCACAGAGAAAAAATTCAAAAATGCCCCCCCCCCCCCCCCCCTCCGCCCCTCGCATGAATGCCAAATGAAGCTAAGTGTTGCGGTGGGGGTTCCTATTTATAGGAAAAGGGGATGCGATATCGCGTACGATACATCGCGTAGCCGATATCTCGTCCAAACTGTAGTGAGACGCCTGAAAGAGACCAAATTTTTAATGATTTTTCTTGAAATTAATGCGTAAAATGAGGACATTGACAAGGATTAATGTATTCAAGGGTAATTACATGAATTCGAGAGGCACTTTGAATGATATTGATGTGAATTGAACAATTAAAACTTTGGCGGTTATGAAGAAAAGGGAATATAAGGGTACATTGGAACGTTAAAGTTTCGAGGGTTAACAAACGGAAAAGAAAGTTATGAAAATTAAGCTGAGGGTAAGAAATTGTGTGTTTAAGCGAGAGAATTAATGAAGATTACAACAAACTTACACAATTGGGTCCTCCCTAAAGCAGGTTTCAACCTATTATGCCCTTGTGTAATCACACTTAAAGTGTCCGTGGGCACTAGAAGGGTTAAATGTAATCTACACTAACTCCACAAAACACACACATGTAAATATCACCGAAATGAGATGAAAATTCTATATTACATGGGACACAAGCTACAATTACCCGAATAGTGAGATGAGACGAAGTATAGAAAGGGATCGTAGAGATCAGGACATGATGTAACTATCGCAGGGCACAATGAATCCTACATGAAAAGCATGATTAACGTGTCATTAACCCGTCATTCCAAGATCAAGACCAAGTCCATTCCTGTAAATAGTGACATCGCATTGTTTCATCCCATGATGAACAACTGTAGGAGTACCATAACAACAGGGTGTACGATCACTTGGCGTTTGGTACAAGGAAGGAGTGATTTTGGTTTTATGGCACTTCTTTTTTCTTTTTCTCTTTCTTCTTTTTTTTTCTTTTTCACTTTACTGAATCCAGAGAAGTCGCCAACCTTCAGGCATGGGTGCATGTCTTTCCAGTGGGACCCCCTAGAACAACTTTTGATTGTCGAGTACCCTTTTGATTACTCTTACTCCCATTTTTCGTTAGATCTACAAGGATCTTAGTACAACCATATTGCATGATAACACCCACAGTTGACATCAAAGAGAATCCACAAGTCCCCTTGATGTCACATCCTAACCATGCCCTCTTGGTCCATCCTTCTTCATTTTGGGTACAATGAACACAAAATTAATTTTAAGTTTTAGAAATTTCAAGAATATCACTGTACCCTCGAACAGAACCTCTTTATTTATAGAGTGGATGAGTGGGTGTAGTGGGCTTACTGTTTCAAATAATTGATCCCTCATGACTTAATAACACAAAACACATCTCAACCAATGATCCACATGAGTAGTTTATTCGTAGATGAGATTACTTACAAAAACAGAAAAAGACAAACACACAAACACACAAAAAAGATAAAACAAAAAGTTGAAAAAGGAAAAACTGGAAAACAAAAAGATGAAAAATTAAAGAAAATAAAAAATATTTATTAATCCTTCTTGTTATTGGAATGGGGGATATCCCCCATAACTAAACGGTTGAGTATGGCAAGGATTAATAAATGGAAAATGCGGATCCTTGCATATTGGAAGTATTGGGACCGGTCTATACATATCCCCTCGGGGTTCACACACTTGATTAAAATAAGGATAGTGGGACACTTTATATGATGTAGTTCCCGGATAACGAGTTGACCCACTATGATGTTTAGGACCGTTAGATGGTATGCAAGGATTGGGTTAATGCCTCCCAAGGTTGTGTTCATAGGGCCGTATGGTTGATGGAGTGTAAGTTGGTGGCCCTGATGAAGTTACATGAGGCGTTGGGTTCGAAGGTAAGGATGCACCACATTGGTGGCCCTGATGAAGTTGTTGTCCCTTCCTACGGCCGTGTTTAAAGAAAGGACGCCTTTGATGTTGCTAAGGTTGCTCACTGCTGTTAGTAGCAGTAGCACAAGTGTTGTTCATGGGTTGTGGCGGTGGCACAAACACCTTAGGAATAGTTGGTGGCATTGTGGAAGGAGGGAAATGATGAGAATGTTGAAAGTTAGGAGGGATGAAAGGTGCACAAGGTGGTGGTTGTGTTGGAGGTATGGGCTGATAGTATTGTGGAGAATGGTGTTGTGGTGAGATAGAGTATGGTGGCCCGGTTGAAGAAACAGGGTGTTGAACATTATAAGCATTTGGATTCGGAAAATATGAAGGGTGCCGCCAGTCTAAGGATGGATTCCCCCACGACTGGGATTGTTGCCACTGTGATCGAACACAGTATCTCTGTACAAACTTTGGATGTAATGTGTTTCCTCAATGCTCTTGTAGATGTAACAATATTGGGCATTGGCCTTTGGGATGATCGTACAGGCATATGTTGCATTCATGCATATGATTGGTAGTTGAGCACTTAGTCCCTTCGTTCCTTCTTTCCGACTGTCTATGATTTCGTCCTGCTTCTTGGGTTTTCAAAACTTTATCTCCAATGTTGTTGATATATTCTCCACACTTTTGATTCATCCATTCCAACATCTTATTGATCTTTGCCTCGGCTTCTTCTAACAATTGTTGTATTGGAAAAGATGATGTTTCCACCTTGGGATTTGTTGATCTCGCCTTGTTATGATCATGGTCCTTTGTTGAGTTGAGATTTTGGTCCCGTTGATGTTTTTCAACACTCTCCCATGTAGCTAATTCTCCTTCTTCTTTTGCTACCTGCTTAATAAGCTCTTGGATTTGATGGGTTCGTAGGCTGTATAGTTGACCTCAGGCATACGTTCCTAAGGTCTCTCTAGTTTCATTACGTAGCCCATCAATGATGTGATACATTAGCCTTTCCTCGGAAAACCCATGGCCTGGACAGTTGTTTAACAGTGAATAATATCTTTCTAAGGCCATGTCCAAGGGTTCATGTTTTTCTTGTTTACATCCTTGGATTTGTTTCCTCAAGGTTGACACTCTTGCGTAGGTTTGATATTTTTCGTTAAACACCTCTACCATTGTTGACCAGCGTCGTATCAAGTTTGGTTTTAACGATCTATACCATACTTTAGCTTGGTCAACGAGTGTTAGCGGAAAGAGCTTTAGTTTTTGCCAACCGTTGTCAATGTTATTCCATGCGCAGGCATTGTAAAAGGCTAGTAAATGTTGATGCGGATCTAAGTCATAGCCTCCTGAAAATTTGGGAAAGTTATTTAAATCAAGCCTAGGTAGTCGGCTCTCTTTATGATGCCTACGTGAGATTCGAACAGCCTCTTGTATTTGCGTTAAGCTTGTAGTGGCCAGTGGGGGTTCATCGTCATCGGGTAAGTTAGGCTTTCATTTGTTATGATGACGTTGTTTTTGTTCATTCTTATAGAAAACTCCCACTTCAGGTTGTATACTCCAACCTTCATCGTCATAGAGTTTGTTCGTTCTCCAATGAACTTCCTCACTAAGTGTGGCGTTATTATCATCTTGTAGGAGAGGCATTGTTGTGTGTGAATTTATGCATGACTTTTTATAATTATTTCTTCTTTCTAAGAGATATATCGTTAAGTTCTTTACAACGACCTTGTATGATATAACTAATCTAGATAACTAGCACCATCCCTGGCAACGACGCCTATGATGAGTGGCGAGGTACCCCTACACTCAACTATACGAAACAAGCGTCGTACACACGATCTGGTCGAACTTTGCAGATGGACTAGTTGTGGCACCTAGATAGTTAGCCTTAGGTCGCAGTTCACTGTCTTCTCATCTAGAATAGTTTTGCATATGTCATGTATGGTTTAGTCTAGATGAGGTGTATGATGTGTTCTAATTCTAACGCTACTCCTGATGGCAATGGAAAAGAATATTTAACTAAATCTAAGCTAAGGGGAAAATGGTAAGAAATCTAATCTAGCCTAAGTGCGACGAGCAACCGATTCCTTGATCAACCGTACACATCTTGGATTTCGTGCACAACTGCCACTGGGACTACCAAGCATAGG
>MNCI01029802.1:170455-204149 GCA_015680685.1 Gnetum montanum | reverse complement strand
ACACGGGAAAAATTCTAACTCTGGAGGGATCAAACTGCCAGAGCTTCGCTACTCTAAAACTGGGATCCCCAAACAAGGAAGAGCCGCCTCTTATTTATAGACATGGCGGTGGACTGTGATATCGCGTACGCGATATCGTAGGGAAGGAGGCGATATCGTGTCGGTTGCGAGATCGGGTACACGATATCACGTCCGACGCAAACCGTGTCTCATCACATTAGAATGTAAATGTGAAAAATGGCTAAGTGTCGACACATATATATAGTGTTTTTATATTGCATCGACGAGGATGCATTATTGGGGATGTGTCGACGCAACTATTCACACCAAAGTTTTGCAGAAGAGTTTTAAGATAAAATTGGCGTCCAAAGGAAGTCATACTTGGAATTTCAATTTATAATTCCCTTTCAACTACTTTATGTTTGATGTATTTCTTAAAAATGTTCAAGTATTTTGAGATGTTTTTAGATAAATTAAAAGTCTTTATTGTTGTTATTCACATAACATTAACATTGCCATTAGTTTGGCAATATCATTATTATAGTGATAGTAAATAAATAATAAGCATCAAAGGTAGAGAATAATAAGAAAAGGCATGTTGTAAAATGTACTGAGTTATAAAATGATATTTATAGCTTCCATCCTTATAATGTGGTGCCTCATAATATGAATAATGAAGGCTATTTATATTAATTTCTATAGACTTATTAGTCTTTGACTATGTATAAATGATTTTTTCTATCAAATATTGATTGTATTTATAATAGTAGGCTCAAAAAAAGTGAATGTTTTAGAAAATTGGAAACCTATTAAAATAGTTGTATAATACTCATAAATTCTCTAAATAATCAAATAGGAGGTAAAATTCCAAGCCTATATTAGCTAAACATTTAGAAGTAGGATTAGTGGACCGTAGGTTGTCTTTCTAATTTATAGTTACACTTTCTCACAATGTATGATTAAGCATGACCAAGTCATATTGTTGATGTATTATATAATGAAAACAAACTATGCAAAATATAAGAGAACATTAAGTAATGAAAATGTGATTCCACACATCTACGTGAGCCATAGTGTCTTAAATATAATTAAGAAAAGCACGTCACGCACTTATGAGTGCACAGCATTGATCAAGATTCAGGATTAATCATGGGTTTAATAGCCGTTTTTAGTCCAATCGGCAAATAGCCGTTTTTCAGTGCGCACTTTCTTTTCTGCACCTTCCCACTCACCTTTTACCCATTAATATTTTTCCTATTATTTTATCTCGTTTCCCAAGTTTTCGTCAAATAGCCGTTTTTCAGTGCGCACTTTCTTTTCTGCACCTTCCCACTCAGCTTTTACCCATTAATATTTTTCCTATTATTTTACCTGGTTTCCCAAGTTTTCGTACTCAGCTTTTACCCATTAATATTTTTCCTATTATTTTACCGCGTTTCCCAAGTTTTCGTTTTCGCAATTTGCTTTTACAGGATTAAACTTTACCTTTTACCTTCTTTTTTCTCTGTGTCACTCTTGGTACATTGGCAGATTAATATTGTTTTTACATCGTTTTCCATGGTTTCCTTTTGTTCGACTTCACAGGTTTTTGCCTTTTTCCAGTATTCATGTTATTGTCTTTCCTGTTATCTATGTTTGTTTTTCACTTTTGTTAGATTGTTTTTTTGTTTTTCAATGTTGTTTTTAAGCTCACTCATCATCACACCCAATTTTACCTAACTAGCTTAGATATATATACATAATCTTTATCAATTGGCTAAAATGATTTTAAAGAAGAAGATGTTAACCAAGCTTAACTATTAGCTGAGGTAACAAGATACCTAAAAACAAAATCACTTATTCTTTCTTTGTTTCTTTACCACTTACCCAATTTAGTTTTACCCTCTCAATCAAGTTTGCTGCTTCTTTGTTTGTTCATGGCCTTTTTGAAAAATAGATTTCTCACATAAATAACGCTCAAAAACACTATGAACCAACAAACAGAACAAATGAGAGGCTAAAACTAAATTGGATTTCTGCAATTATTCTTTAAATATTGTAAACAAAGCTTGGACCTTATAGCAAATTTTTGCCATATAAAATTGTGAAACAACTTTAAACATATTTAATTTTATGTTGGCTAATTTCATGTGTACCTTCAAGCATGTGGCAGTGTGCCAGCAAAGGAGGTGAGGAAGAACAAAGGACACAGCACCACACCACCATTAAAATGGCTTTCCAGTTTCCACCAACACACACGCCTGCCTGGCTGCCCATGCCACCAACCATGCAACGAACGGAGCAGCAGCGTCTCCACATGGAGATGGAAGGCAATCCTCCATCCATGATTCCATGCTTATAATCAACGGACCACTACCACCACCATGAACGACACCCCACCCCACATAGCATCTTCATCATCATTACGATATACATTTTTAAAAATAAAATAAAGTAAAATCTACAACCAAGAGTTGTGACAGATGCGGGCCCTGCAGCAGCAGTCACGCAGGCCAGCGAGCCGTAGCCGGATGTTGAGGCGTAGGCTAAACAATCCAGGCCGACTTCTTGTGGAAGCATTGGAATCCATGAATCGTGAGATCCTTCTCCTCCTCCTCCGCCTTCTTCTTCTTCGTTTTCGTTTCCGTTGCCATTGTCCTGCGCTTTCTTCACCTGCGCTTTCCGTTGCCATTGTCCCACATCTGCGCAGGTCCAGATGTAAGCTTTGCTCCGACTCCAGCATCGCCGTCGCCGCGGGAGCAGTGGCAACCTAGGGCAAACGCGGAGCAACGCCCCCGTGTAAAAAAATACGCAGGGATTATCAGCAGATGTAGCAACAGCAGCAATTGGAAGAAAATACATCGAATATATGTCAGTATCGGAAGAATATCTCAGAAAGAACACGAAAAACGCATTCGAAATGCATTGGCGTTGCTGCTTGGGCAAAGAATAGAGCTTTTCTTTTTTCTTTTTCCCCCTTTGTTCGCAGAACGCAAAAAACAGAGCACGCAATACACCGAAGAGGATCACAAAACCATTATGCCCAGGTAAACGAAAACAGAAAAATTAATTGATAACCGAAACAGAACAAATCAAAACTGCAACTTTGACGACAGGAACCACGGGGAGGAGGGGTTTGAATGAAACCCACCAGGTAAAGCGCAGAAGGAGAATTTGCAGATCAATGCCAGGCCAATCAAACCGAATCGAGTGAGCGCTCCGGCAGGTGCTGTTGCTATTGCTGCTAGGGCAAACGAAGTCGGTGCAGAGAAAGGGCGGGCGATTGCAGAACCAGAGGTGCTGCCAAAGAACACAAAAAGCGAAATAGCACTTGTTCAAACACCCTGAAAAAAATACAAGGTAAGAAGTGAAGCCACACAAAAATCAGCAGAGTTGTAGCTCTACGCAGCAGCAGACTACTACTACGCATCAACTGCCTGCTGATGCGTTTCAGGCTCAGGTTCGGTTGCAGTTACAGAAGCAGGAGCAGCAGCCATCAGGCAGGGTAAGGCAAGCTCGAGGTCGGATCTGAACTATGAAGGATGATCTCTGTGGCCATCTTCAGTTTTGTACGCAGCGGCAATACAAAAACCTGTGGCTCTTTGTTCGCGTTGGTGCACGCGTTGGTGCACGGTGGGTGGGAATAGGTTTGCATTTTTTCCCGTGGAATCTTACGTCACGTTGAGGGGTACAAATTTTATTCCCGCTGCAAGACATGTGGGCCTCTTATTCAAAACATGCAAGGCATATGACGGCGAAAATAAAGTTTATTTGTCAGAAAATTTTAATAAAATTGCATAAATTAAAAGAATATTATTTATCAAAAAAGATACAGAAAGAGGATAAGATAAACACAAGATTAGCTAGTCAGACATAGGTCATATGCCTTGCTTGTTTACGTTTACTAACTACGACGATTAATGTGGACTGTGCAATGCCCCCTGGAAAAGAATCAAAGGTTTGCAGTATGTACGCAAAGGACAAAGCAGAAACACAGGCTCAGGTAAATAACAGATTCCTTAGCAGCTAAACTTGGATGATTCGTTGTGGCCAGAATATTGTATTTGTTCTTTTCGGGCTCAGGTAAAACTTTTTACGGAAGATGCTCTCAATCCTGGCCATAGTCCATGCTGCCTGGACGAATTCCAAATCCATTTTCTTTACTTTTCACAGCATCCCATTAGACGGTTCATTGGGACGGAGAGAAATTTGCATGGAACCTTATCTAATTCTAATGTAAACTATAACAATTGTACAGCATGAGGATGGTTTCTGTGGTCGCTGCCAAAAGACGTAAAATCAAAGTCCATATATTGGCATGTTGTGTATATATGACTATGAACCCAGATCCTTTTCCTAACAATAGTTGTTCATCTCTGAAATCATAAAGCATTAACCATTAATTAACAATAACAATCAATTATCAAATGAAACTAGAATTTTTGGGAAATTTCACAAGATGCTGAAGAAACAGCATACAATTTTTGGGAAATTTCACAAGATGCTGGAGAAACAGCATACATTATGGATGATTAAGATATTTCAAAGAGGTTAAAGTGGTTCACATGGACATTATAAGCCAAGAGGGTAAACAGTGCTGCATATATAATTTGCAATCATGAAAATCACACATGCAGCTGCTTCATGTTGGCAGAAGGGCAATTAATCGGGGCATTCCTGTTGCAGTTTCTATGACGTGAAGGTGGGTTCTCTGTTTGCTTCTTCTTGGTCTACAACCCTCCTCCTTGTATCCATACTCATGCTGCTACTGTGTGCCGTTTCCTGTCCCTGTGACACAAACACAAACAGAAGAACCTATGTTGCAATGGTTGTGGAGTTCATCAAAATAATAAGATTCAAAAACAGAAACAAAAAATAAAATGAGCCTGTTTTGCCATGGCTTACTTTTTCATGAAAGTAAGAGTCATGAACAGCCACAGACACAGAATCACCAGCAATAAGAGCATGTTTCTGTGCCATTGCAAGCCCAGTGAGGATCACCACTACCAAGAGCAGGCACAACTGCACAAGCTTGTTAACCGCCATTGTGATTTGTGTTGTTTCTTGGGATATCTTCGTCGCTCCTTAGCATAGTGGTGTGGTATTTATAACACTTTTTGGGTTTCGTGTTCTGCTTGTTCAGTTGCCCATGCAAAGGTCGAAATTTTCAGGCTGAAATTTCCAACCTCCCTTTTTCTTAATGGGTTCCGTGTTCCTGCGTGCCCATGCAAAGGCTGAAATTTCCAGGCCGAAGTTTGTTTGGATGTTCCTTTTTCTTATTGGGTTTCGTATTGCTGCGTGTTCAGTTGCGCATGACGGTGGGAGGGAGTGAGTAAGTTTACGGGCGGATCGAGAACGTGTTTGACTCGGTCCCTTGCGATTTATGAGGGGGCCGCCATATGAACACGTGGCGCGAATGATTGGGATATGGAGATCCCCATGCAGTACTAGTAGCAGCATAGTGCGGCACGTCGGTGCTTGCGGGGACCACCTCCCGTTTTCGAAAAGGCAAAATAAAAAAGAAATCGTTGTCGTCCTCCCATGAAATTTGACGTGTAATGTGCTGGGATGGTGGCGTCAACAACTTTGACCCCGGAAATCTGATTCGGTAATGATTACAGATGGACATGTAGTCATTTTCCTTTTTTTTTTTAAATAATTTTAAATTTTTGGAATGAGGTACCGACTCTCTGGGTCTTTGTTCATTTCCGTGATATTTGTTTATGAAATTCTCGTTTGGTTAAAATTTTAAGTTTTTAAAAAATTTTCAGGGTGTTGCATTTTTACAGGGCACCTTCTTCTTCCCTGTTGTGTGGGTTGTGCCACCGTTCCTAAGTTTCCTTGTCTTTGCTCAAGAGCATTGTTAATTAGGTGGTAGTTTATTAGGTTTTTAGAACTCTCAAAATCTTTTAAGTTTCACTTCAAATAAGATGAGTAGTTAATGTCTAGGATTCAGTGTACTCGGCAAACATAAATATAAGCAATTATTAGGATTAAATTAAAATTTGTAAGATAAAAGTCACTTATTTTAATTATTTGCAAGCTTTTCCACATTTGCTGTATTGACAATTGATCATTTCAAAAGTATGATTGGCCTTAATATTGTGGGCTTTCTTTAGTACACATAATGCATTGAATCATTGTTCATAACTTTTGTATTGTATCTTGTCATGGTTGTATAACAGTATGTTATAAGTGTGAGCACATGAGGCTGTCATAGGGGTAAAGAGATGGCAATTGCCCTTGTTTCACATTGACAATAGTTAAAAGTAGCCTTGAATAATGAAAAATATTATAATTATGGTTTATGTGCAAAGGGCCCTTACCTATTGATATTTTTGATGAATTCATATTTATCTCATTCCAATCTTTAAGACAATTCTTATCTTGCATTAGATCATTTAAAGTTGTTCAAGCAGTAAATAAAATTTAAGGATCCTTTCAAGTAAACATAGTAAATATCTAGTGATGAGTGGCGAGGTACCCCTACACTCAACCATACGAATACAAGTGTTTTCACGTGCAATCCAGTCGAACTCCGCAAACGGACTAGTTGTGGCACGTAGACAGTTAGGCTTAGGTCGCAGTTCGCTATCTTCCCACCTGGACTAGTATTATATTTTTCACGTATGGTTTACTACAAGGTGAGGTGTATGATAGGTTTCTACTCTAATGCTACTCCTGAGGGCAATGGAAAGCAATGTTAACTAAGCTAGGAGAGAGAGGGTAAGAGAATCTAATCTAGCCTAAGTGCGATGAGCATCCGTTCCTTGATTATCCATACACATCTTGGACTTCGTGCACAACTACCATTGGGATTACCAAGCACAGATCCTAGGTACGCTACTAGGTTACCAAGTAGTGACACTTAAATGCTCGTAATCAAGTCGTACTCATTCCGCCTTTTAACATGACTTTAAGGGTGAGAGACACTAATTAAGAAAGCAGTAAATAACAATTAAATAAATAAATAGACAGAGTGAATGTTGCAATGATGAAGTAATCTTGATCTTTATTGTCGGTCATGTGCATGTCCAAGTATGTCACACTCGAATAAATGATGTCATACAATTACATTCAGCACATTGCGGGCATACACTGGAAAATATTCTAACTCTAGAGGGATAAAACTGCTAGAGTCTAGCTACAATCTAAATCTAAAACTGAGAAACAAGGGAGAGCCACCTCTTATTTATACGATTGGTAGTGGGCTGCGATATCACATGAGCGATATCACGTACACGATATCGCGGTTGCCCCAAATGACATCTCATCATACCCCCACGACTAAATAAAAACTCATCCTCGAGTTACAGTGATTACACAATGGATAGGTATGGGATTATTAGATGGAAACATGAAATGATGCTATAGTGTGGGAAGAAAATAAAATAAAGACACAACACACGGAATATGCTACAACTACAAAAATTTGGAACTCATGTAGTTCCAGGTGGTGGTGGCTCCCCCATTGGTGCCTTCCCTTTGTCTTGTTCTCTAGGCTTTAAGGCTTGATGACGTTGAAGTATGGCCTGGAGCTTCTCCTCTTTGGTTCGAGGGTCTTGTGTTATCCATGCTAATGTTCCAATGTTTGACGGAGTCGGCACCTCCCACAGGTAGGGTAGTTGCGGAAACATTTGGTTGTCCTTGACATACAAAGCAATGAACACCCGTCAATCCTCCTCATAGGCTCTGGCTTTATCCTTGTACTCATGAAAGTCTGCTAGCCATCAAGCCAAGTCAGTTGGGACATCATTCTGTCCCTGGTAGCTGGCTTTCACCACCTCAAGTTCAGAATTTGCAACATCCAGTTTCTCCACCAGCTTCTTGTGCTCTGCAAATTCTACTTCGTATTTGATGTGGGTGGTTGCTACCTATTGCTCGAGCTTTGACCTCAGGCATCCTATTGTTAACATGGGAAGATTGGCACATCTTAGATTTGCCAACTCCATGTACTCTGTCAAGTCTTGAATCTGCAGGTGTGGATTTTTAACTTCTGCTTAGTGGGTGAGGGCATATGTGTCCAATATGGCTTGCCAGTCAGTGTGTTGAGCATTGATAGTGTTTATTTGGGCCTTGGCCATATGGATCTCCTTTTCAAGGACCTGTTTATACATCCCCACCTAATCGCAGAAATGCTCCTTCAGCTTCTCATGTCGTTTAGCCTCTTTCTTCCATGCACTTATCTCGATTGTTGACTTTTGATGAATGGCACGTACCTCCTCCATCGAGAGGATTCGATTTTCTCTAGCTAAACAGCTTATGTCTCGATTGACCCAGATGAATTGTTCTCGTAATTGATGAAAGTGTTCATCGAGAACATTCTTTTGCTTTTCTACAGTGGTCAACCGAAGGTTGTCTGCAACCAGCTACTTGTTTTCTTTTTGCAAGGCCTTGAGTGCCTTAAGATGCTAATGAGTTTGCACCTGTGCTGCGGAGGCATCCCAAACAGCCTTCTCTTTCTAATCAGGCACCCTTTTATTCTCTACTATTAATTTGGTTAGTTTCTCCGTTCTAAAATTTTCTAGCTGGTCTATGGGAACAAATTGTAGAGGGTCCCGCTGTGCTGCTTGTAAGGCCACGAGCTGCTCTTGTAGTTTCTACACTTCAGCTTCAGCATTCTCGGCCCTCACTTCTGTTAAGACCAACTTCCCCTTTGTGGAAATGAGGTCTAATTGAATTGCTGTAACATCCTGAGGGATGTCGAATAGGGATGTCATTACTTGCCCTGTTTGAAGCAATCAATCAAGCACATCCTCATGTTCTGTAGGAGTCATTGAGGTTTCGACCAAAGTTTCAGCATCTCGTGCTCCTGAGAGATCTTTCGGTGGCACAACAGGTACATTAAAGGATTCTTTGATGTGGTCTGCGATCACTTCTACAGCTCCCGCGGAATTCTGGTGTTGCATGACCACCACGGTGGCCCCTTCACCAATCTCTAACTACACTTGGAAAGATGCTGCATTTCCTAAGATCTGTTGTTACCATCTACTTTCCCCTCCTCCTGTTTGAATGGATACTTCCCCCCTTGTGTGATTCAACAAAACCGTAGGCTAGATGGCATCATCGATGACGTGAAAGAGGTTTGCGTCATAACAACTTCTCCAACTGACCGTCTCAGTGATGGCCCTAAGATGGTTCATCGATGGTTTGTAGTCTTGTGGCGGTGGTGGCTGATTCTGGCCTGTGCTAGACCCTGCTTCTTGTTGTTGGCTGGTGCCCATGGCTGGATGTTGACTGGGTCCAGCCATCTGTTCTTCTTCTTGTTCTGGTCCCAGCTCTTCGCTAATGCTTTTTCTTGGAGCTGGTGCCTTTAGCAATTCAGCATATGAAGAAGTTTGGGCTTTTTGGAGGACATCATTGGTGTATCCCTGAACACCAGCATGTTGGCAAAGCTTCTTGATAAGACAAGGGAAAGGCAACACCATCTTCCCTATCTTTCATTCCTTGAACCGCCTCAGGATCTCCATCAAATATAGATGGGGTAGGTTAGCATTAACCTTTCCCATCAACATTGCACATCCTCTAGTCGCATACGTCAATATTATTTTTAAGACCTTTATGGGGAAGAGGTGATATGTTCCAATTTTGAAGTAACCCTTTCTTCCATCGTCAACTCACCAAATGTTATCTCTACCATAAGCCTTCTCCAACCAATCCTTTTGCACATTAGGATCTGAACAGGTGGATAACTAAGCAACCTTAGGCCCTATATTCAGAATGTTTAACACTTCCAAAATGGCCTATGCAGAGAAGTCAACTATCACACCAAAAATATTAACAGTGGTGCCTTTCTCCCTATTGTGCCAAAATTGATATCTCTCCTAGGTACCAGGCACCGCTTTCAGAGATTATAGGCCATAAGGGAGACCCTTTGAGATGATCCCTAATGGCCTCAGGAGCGAACTCTGCAAATGATTCAAAGTTGAATTCCACAATTACCGCAGCGAATGTGGACTTCTCATGGATAGCCTGAATGCAATCTTGAAGCAACGTTAGTTGTTGTCTTGGTTCAAGCATAGTAGCGGCTCCTCCTTCTGCCTGCCTGGACTGTCCAGTAGGAGGTTCGTCTTGATGAATGCTGAATGATTGCTCCTCTTGTTCTGCATGTTGTCTGGTAGGTCTTTGTATTCCACCTCTCCGAGATCAATTGCTTCCACCATGGGTAGGACCTTCCTATTGTCCACGTTTCGGGGCCATTTGCAATCACATGGGCCAAGCGTTAGTAAGGTTTTTTTTGAAGTTAAATTATACCTTACTGCTTGCCTTAATTAATGATCTTATATTATCACATGTGATAGTGCCCGAAAGTTTGTAATAATGAGTCCTGTGACTTAGGTGGTTTCCATTTTAGTTTCCCAGTATACCTAGCGATTAAATGATTTTTAGGCACAATTATTCTAAGTGTTATAGTTAATTAACCTAGCTGATGTCCTTTGGGCGATGATAAATTTCAAAAAATTTAGGCACCTTTTGGCAAGTGTCCCTCCTCCACGACTAAGCTAAACACTCTGTGTTCAAGTAGATTCAAACAGAATGAAAATCAGAGTACCAACGAGCAAGATATAGTCAGAAAACCAAGGGCACTCAATTGCAAGTCATAGAGAAAAATTTCAAAAAATTCCCCGTGTGAATGACAAAATGATGCTAAGGTTGCAGCGATGCGATATCGCGTACGATACATTGTGTACGCGATATCACATCCTTAGTGATATGAGGGACAACAAAAATACCAAATTTTTAAAGGATTTTTTCAAAATTAATGTTGTAAGATGAGGACATTGGTTATTATGAAGGGGTTCTAGGGTAATTCCATTAATTTGAAAGGCACAATTAATGATGATGGTGTGGATTTTATCAATAAAACCTTAGGTGGTAAGAAAAAGGGTATTTAATGGTACATCGGAACGTTGAAATTCACATGAGTGTTTTATTCATAGATGAGATTACTTATAAAAAATGTAAAAGGACAAAAACACAAAAATATAAAAAGATAAAACAAGAAATTTGAAAAATGAAAAACTGGAAAACAAAAATTGAAAAATTAAAGAAAATAATAAATATTTATTAATCCTACTTGTTATTAGAATGGGGGATATCCCTCATAGCTAAATGGTTGAGGATGGCAAGGATTAATAATTGACGATGGGGATCCTTGCATTTTGGAAGTATTCTAGCTTGGTCATATTTACCCCATTGGGTTTCACACACTTGATTATAATAAGCATAGTGGGGAAATTTATGCGATGTAGTTCTCAGATAACGAGTTGACCCACTGTGATGTTGGTGACCGTTAGATGGTATGCAAGGATTTGGTTGTCGCTCTCCATGGTTGTGTTCATTGGGCCAAATTGTTGTTGGAGTGTGAGTTGGTGGCCCTAATGAAGTTACATGAGGCGTTGAGCTCGAAGGTAAGGGTGCACCACAGTACGGGACTTGTGTTGAGTTGGAGGATGTAGTGGCCTCAGAATTGTGTTGTCCCTTCTTACGGTTATGTTTAAAGAAGGGGTGCTTTGGATGTCGAGGAGGCTTTTCACTGCTGTTGGTAGAAGTAGTACAAGTAACATTCGTGGGTTGTTGCACTGGTACAGACACCTTAGGAACAGTTGGTGGTGATGTAGAAGGAGGGAAAGGATGAAAATGTTGAAAGTTAGGAGGCGTATAAGATACATAAGATGGTGGTTGTGTTGGAGGCATGGGTTGATAGTATTGAGGAGAATGGTATTGTGATGAGATAGAGTATGTTGGCCCAGTTGAAGAAACAAGATGTTGAACAAGATAAGCATTTGGATTCGGATGATATGAAGGGTGTCTCTAGTCTTGTGGTGGTCTCCCCCATGACTGGGATTGTTGCCACTGTGATCGAACACAGTATCTCTGTATGAACTCTGGATGTAACGTGTTTCCCCAATGCTCATGTAAATGTAACAATATTGGGCATTGGCCCTTGGGGTGATTGTATAGGCATATGTTGCATTTATACGTATGATTGGTAGTTGAGCTCTTATTTTCCTTATCCCTTCTTTCCGATTGTCTACTATTTTGTCTTGCTTCTTGGGTTGTCAAAACTCTATCCCGAATGATGTCGATATATTCTTCACCCTTTTGATATGTCCATTCCAACATCTTATTGATCTTTACCTCAGCTTCTTCCAATGTTTGTTTTGTTGGCAAAGATGATGTTTCCACATTGAGATTAGTTGATCTCTCCTTTTTGTGATTATGGACCTTTGTTAAGTTGAGATTTTGGTCCCATTGATGTTTTTCAACACTCTCTCATCTAGCCAATTCTCCTTCTTCTTTTGCTACCTGCGTAATAGGCTCTTGGACTTGATGGGTTCATAGTTCATATAGTTGACCTTGGGCATACATTCCTAAGGTCTCTCTTGTTTTATTACGTAGCCCATCAATGATGTGGTACATTAGCCTTTCTTCGGAACACCCGTGGCCTAGACAATTGTTTAATAGTGCATAATATCTTTCTAAGGCCATGTCCAAGGGTTCATGTTGTGCTTGTTTCCATCCTTGGATTTGTTTCCTCAAGGCTGACACTCTTGCATAGGTTTGATATTTTTCGTTAAAGACTTCTACCATTGTTGACCAACATCATATTGAACTTGGTTTTAACAATCTATACCATACTTTTGCTTGGCCAACGAGTGTCATAGAAAAGAACTTAAGTTTTTTCCACCTGTTATCAATATTATTCCATGTGCAGGCATCGTAGAAGGCTTGTAAATGTTGATACAGGTCTAAGTCATAGCCTCCTAAAAATTTAGGAAAGTTGTTTAAATCGAGCCTGGGTATATGGCTCTCTTTATGATGCCTATGGGAGATTCGAACAGCCTCTTGTGTTTGTGTTAAGCTTGTAGTGGCTAGTAAGGGTTCATTGTCATTGGATAAGTTATGCTTTCATGTGTTGGGATGATGTTGCTTTTGTTCATGTTTATAAGAAACCCCCACTTCAGGTTGTGTACTCCAATCTTCATCTTCATATAGTTCGTTGGTTCTCCAATGAACTTCCTCACTAAGTGTGGCATTATTATAGTCTTGTAGGAGAGGCATGGTTGTGAAGTTGTGTGTGAAATTATCTGTGACTTTTTTATAATTATTATTTTCTCAAAGATATATCATTAATTTCCTTACAACGACCTTGTATGATATAACTGATCTAGATAACTAGCACCATCCCCGACAACAGTGCCAATGATGAGTGGCAAGGTACCCCTATACTCATCCATACAAATACAAGAATTTTCATGCGCGATCCGGTTGAACTCTGCAAACGGACTAGTTTTGGCACCCAGATAGTTAGCCTTAGGTCATAGTTCGCTGTCTTCCCACCTAGACTACTATTATATTTGTCATGTATGGTTTAGTCTAAGGTGAGGTGTATGATGGGTTTGTACTGTAATGCTGCTCTTGAGGGCAATGGAAAGTAATATTAACTAAGCTAGGAGAGAGAGGGTAAGAGAATCTAATCTAGCCTAAGTGTGATGAGCATTCATTCCTTGATTATCCATATACATCTTGGACTTTGTGCATGACTACCATTGGGATTACCAAGTGCAAATCCTAGGTATGCTACTGGGTTACCAAGTCGTCACACTTAAATGCTTGTAATCAATTCGTACTCATATCGCATTTTCACATGAGTTTAAGGGTGAGAGAAACTAATTAAAAAAGTAGTAAATAATAATTAAATAAATAAATAAACAAAGTGAATGCTACAATGATGAAGTAATCTCGATCTTTATTGTCGGTCATGTGCGTGTCCAAGTACGTCACACTTGAATAAAGGATGTCGTACAATTACATTCAGCACACTGCGGGCATACACCTGAAAATATTCTAACTCTAGAGGGATAAAACTACCAGAGTCTAGCTACAATCTAAATCTAAAACTGAGAAACAAGGGAGAGCCGCCTATTATTTATAGGATTGGCGGCAGGCTGCGATATCGCGTACACGATATCGTAGTAATTGACATGATATCATGTCTGGGCATGCAATATCGCGTACGCGATATCGCGGTTGCCCCAAATGATGTCTCATCATCTAGTAATTTCATCATAAAGGAATAGGGGTCATGGTTGAGAAAAATAAACCTATGAAAAATATTGTTGTTCATTACCAACAAAGACAAATACTAGAAACACTAGAAAGCATAGTGTTTAATTATATTATTAAGCTATTAAATATGTAACAGTAAATGGTTTAAATCTCACATCCCTTTTTATCCCAACCCCTCCAATCCTGCTAAATTCCAAAAACATATACACCAAAGCATTTTTTCATGTAAAATGCAAATTCTGAAAGTCTAAACACGGAAAACCAAACCAATCGCTTTTGCCAAAAGAAACTTGTTGTAAGTTGCACTAGATTCTGTTTCTATTTCTGTTTTTGGATGTCACAGGCCATCACTACCACTTTAGAAAATAAATATGGGGTAATTTATATTTGCAGATATAGCTCTAGTAAGTTTATGCCAAATCAAAAGAGCTCCCATAGTACACATAAAGAACTACTAGCCATAGTTAAAGGAATTGAAGCCTTTAGGTTATTCTTATAAGAAAAAGAATTTATTGTAAGAAGTGACTTAAAGCACTTTGAAAAATATCTGCAAGTTAAAAATATTAATAAGGTTTCTCACACCCGTTTAATAAGATGGTCCTTATTTCTTTCCAACTTTAGTTTTAAAACATAATATATTAGCGGTGAAGATAATAGTTTAGCACATTTTTTTAACAAGAGAGTTTCAGCTCTCTTAAGTACTTATGTTTGTTTGAGTTTCTATATATTATATATAGATTTGTTTAAAGCAGAAGGGTGGACTCTTCGTTACTCTAAAAAGATCCAAAGTTGTTTTTCCAATGAAACATGGATGCCCACATTAGAACAACACAACATGCATCTTTAACATGCTTCTCATTAGCAAAATTTCATAGAAACTTCTAGAGCCTTCAACCCTTATTGTACAGTTGCACAAACCCTCTTAACTTCTTTTGATGAACAAAGACATCCCAGAGAATTGCTGCCTTTAAATGATCCTACTGTACCACATCATCTTCATCTTTCTACTTTTGTAGAACTCCAACTTATGGAGTTTGAAGAATTATTTGAACCGCTTTCTATGATGGATTGGCCACTCTGACAGCCTGATCCCTGCCATATGTATAAAATTAAAATTAATCCTACAATGACTCTTGATCCTCAAAACCATGCCTTCTAGTCATGGTGGGCCAAATATGGACATTCTCCTAGATACATCCCTCTAGAATACCCTAGAAGCCTATTTCATCAATTAGTTGGTTATAGGGGAGATTTTATTTACTATGGAAATCATTAGTCTTGGGCATGGCATTTTTTAAATCAAGGACATACTCCTTTGTATTTTCTGAGTACTTGCATTTTTAGAAGGTTAGATTGGGATATGCCATGGGAGTTCGCTTTTTACCAAAATGTGTATACCGGTAATCCCCATGATATTCAAGAACAATGCCATATGATGGTCTTAGATCTCAAACATTAAAATTGTTCAACATGGATCCCAAAGTTGAAAGATTTCAACAAGTTGGTGCTGCCAGATCCAGAGGTGCTGCCAAAGAACACAGAAAAGGGAAATGGGAAAAGCACTTGTTCAAATACCCTGAAAAAAATACAAGGTAAGAAGTGAAGCCACATAAAAATCAGCAGAGTTGTAGCTCTACGTAGTAGCAGACTACTACTACGCATCAACTGCCAGCAGCTGCGTTTTAGGCTCAGGTTTAGTTGCAGTTACAGCAGCTTAGGCTCAGGTTTAGTTGCAGTTACAGCAGCAGGAGCAGCAGCCATCAGGCAGGATAAGGCAAACTCGGATCTGATCTCTGAAGGATGATCTCTGGCGGCAATACAAAAACCTGTGGCTCTTTGTTCGCGTTGGTGCACGGTGGGCGGGAATAGGTTTGCATTTTTTCCTATGCCCTGGAGATTTGCAATTCCCTATAAATTTTGACGAACTGTTAGTGTACAGAAGTGCACAGAAGTGCAGTGGGTACGTAATTCATAATTTTCAATGAAATTTTGTCTGGATTTGAAAATATACATTGATATGGTCCCCTTGCCTCGCCTCGTTGCCTTTTTAGTTCTTGCGATGTCTGCATTTTGCATTAAAATCTTACATATCTTCTCCTGTTCTGAATCATACCAAAAATTTCATTTCATTGTTAAGTGGCAAGCAAGCATGTGAGGAAAACATTGCATTTGCATGGATTCGGCTGGCTTTGGGAGCTTCAAAGGTTCCGCCATGACTCACATTCTCACGTGTTTATTGTTCATTGCTGGTTTTTGCTTTTTTTCTCGTATCTCTGGTTGAAAAAGAAAAAACAAAACAGGGTCATCGTCATGGGTCATGAGTCATGAACATGATGACGGATGGAAGCTTGTTCAACTTTTTATAAAATATGTTTGCTTATAAAGCAATGAAGCCCATCAGCACATCACATGGACAATGGCCATATGCAAGCTCATGGTGCTTCGTTTTCACTTTCCTCTTCATCATGACTAGTACCGATTTTCCAGTGTCTGAAAGGTTTTTGATCATTATAGGTGAGATGAGTTACTGGGCTGTGCCTAGTTTAGTTAAGTTTTGTATTCTTATGCTACGGTTTCGTCTTCAACGTGGCCCTACTCACAGGTAGTCCTTAGGGTGCTACTCATACTCACAGGTAGTCATTGAACAAAAGCATTAGCAGACCTGATTTGTTATAAATTTGGTTGAGGCTTGAGGCTTAATTTCATTTTTGAAAATATTGGATTGAGTAACAAAAGGATTTCATTTTATTGCTGTCATTTTGGTTGTTGCAGAAATTATATGTTTGGCCAGATTATGGCTCCTGAGTAAGGAAATGGATTCAGTGCCCTCCATACCTTTGCAAATTTTCTTGCTTCAATTTAATGGTGATATTCCAATCTTCTGTGTAATTTATAAGTATTAACAATATTTTGGATTTACATTGCACTTGTTCTATGTTTTACAATGTATTTTTATGATATATGGGATTTAATTTTTTAAAAAAATTAATATATTTAAATTTTCTCTATCACGTCCCGATTACGAACCCGTACCCACTTATCTTGAGACACATGTACCCAAACACGTTCAGAATCACAAATCCTCAATTCCTCTTCCACGAATCAGATTCTTCTGATGCATAGATTTTTTCCCATTGGTGGAATCTTACATCATGCGTGACGTTGAGGGTCACAAATTTTATTCCCCCTCCATCGTGCAAGACATGTTTTCCTCTTGAAATGTTGGCCTCTTATTCAAAACATGCCAGGCATACTGATTAAACAAGTACCGCCAAAATAAATTTTATTTGTCAGAAAATTGTAATAAAATTGCATAAATTAAAAAAATATTATTTATCAAAAAAGATACAGAAAGAGGATAAGATAAACACAAGATTAGCTAGTCAGACATAGGTCATAGGCCTTGCTTGTTTACGGTTACTAACGATTAATGTGCACTGTGCAATGCCCCCTGGAAAAGAATCAAAGGTTTGTAGTGTGTACGCAAAGGACAAAGAAGAAACACAGGCTCAGGTAAATAACAGATTCCTTAGCACCTAAACTTGCATGATTTGTTGTCGCCAGAATGTTGTATTTGTTCTTTTCAGACTTCAGGTAAAACATTTTGCGGAAGATGCTCTCAATTCTGGCCATAGTCCATGCTGCCTGGACGAATTCCAAATCCATTTTCTTTACTTTTCACAGGATCAGATTCCATTAAACAGTTCCGAAGGATGGTTCTCTCACCGGTATACAAGGAAATGCTATCATCTGTCATTGGGACGGAGAGAAATTTGCATGGAACCTTATCTAATTCTAATGTAAACTATAACAATTGTACAAGGATGGTTTCCGTGGTCGCTGCGAAAAGACGTAAAATGAAAGTCCATATATTGGCATGTTGTGTATATATGATTATAAACCCATACCCTTTTGGTAACGGAAAAAGATGCTCAATAGTTGTTCATCTCTTTAATCATAAAGCATTAACCATTAACTAACAATAACAATCAATCATGAAAGGAAACTAGAATTTTTGGGAAATTTCACAAGATGCTGGAGAAACAGCATACATTATGGATGCTTAAGATATTTCAAACAGGTTAAAGTGGTTGACATGGACATTATAAGCCAAGAGTGTAAATAGTGCTGCATATATAATTTGCAATCATGAAAATCACACATGCAGTTGCTTCATGTTGGCAGAAGGAAACTTTATCGGGGCATTCCTGTTGCAGTTTCCATGAGCCGAAGGTGGGTTCTCTGTTTACTTCTTCTTGGTCTACAACCCTCCTCCTTGTATCCATACTCATGCTGCTATTGTGTGCTGTTTCTTGTCCCTGTGACACAAACACAAACAGAAAAACCTATGTTGCAATGGCTGTTGATGAGACGGGATATCGCAGTACGCTGAAAAATCTATAAATAAGAGGTGGCTCTCTCTTATTTCTTCATCCTAGGCTAGAATGTAGGGAAACTCTGGTAGATTGATCACTCCAGAGATCATATACCTCAGACTTACTTAACCATACACTGTGACAACTACAAGTAAGTCTGGGAAGACAACGAATGGTTAACCTTAAGTGTTCCATGAGGCGTGTAGGCATTTAGTCTGCGGAGTTTGACCGGATCACGTGTGCTAAACTCGTATTCGTATGGTTGAGTGTAGGGGTACCTCGCCACTCATCATTGGCACCGTTGCCAGGGACTAAGTGTTTGTGTGCTAAGTAGGACATAAGAGATCATTTACATCGTTGGGAGCTTAACGAACCTTAGGGTTAATCAAACAAAAAATTATATAACGGTAAAATACACACACCGATAAATAACATTGTATTCTTCTCACAAGAGCACTTCACCTAGGGATAATACAAAGAACAGTCGGCAATCAAAAACACATAACCTGAATCAGCCGGTTCCTCAACAATACAGGGTGACATATACTCATCCTGATAAGTATATACCTAATTATACTTTTATCCTCCATCAAGACGAACAGATGCATTGGAGAGATTTGTTTGGTAACATAGTGTTACCTCTAGATCGATTAGTCCCTAACATGCTCCTCTGTGTTTTGGCACAGATTGGCATGACAGAATTATATGCTGAATACATTGCAACATAGGTTTACAATGTATGAGGGACTCAAGGTAGGAGAGCCAACATACACTGTTGAAGGGAAAAGAGGTCCTGCACGTCCTGGGTGAAATAAGGGATGGTGAACCACTTGTAATGGGTTCACTATTGGAAGATGTTCCCCCTCCTAACAATAATGAGGAGGTGGGGTATCAAAACCTATGCTCAACGATACACAACCCTGGTTCTAATTCCCGTGAACACCAACTATTCATAGAGAGAACAATAACAAAAAACAAGGATGGGCACTTTGATCGTCACCACGATCAGGGTAGGGATAACCGAAGAGAAGGTAGGAAACATCATCATGGCGATGGTTCTCCTTCTTCTTCCCCTTTTTCACATCACTCACCCTCTCCTTCCACATCGGGGCACAATCATGAAGAGCATAACGGAGAGGATAAAAGTAAGAAAAATGAGAGACCTTGATGAGAGAGTCGAGAGAGAGGACAAGGGCATGAACGAAGGGAAAGTAGGGAACAACGGAAACATCAGAGGCATCATGAAAGAGATGATGATGAAGAGCCCCTACTTGCAACCCGATGTATGCTCGACATAACGGAGGCAGTGAGAATCCCAACAAGGCATTTAAAAGATAGTCGGATCAAGCATTTAGACATGAATAACATCCCACACTTTGAGGGGGGATACAACGCTAATCTGCAACATCATTTACAGGCATTCAACGATGCTTGTGCCTTGCAAAACATAGAGAACGAGTGGAAGAAACTAAAGTTGTTTCCCAGGACACTCATCAAGGAAGCAGAGAGTTGGTACTGGTCTTTAGAACCGAAAACCATTAGGAAGTGGAGTACGATGCTAGAACTCTTCAACGATAAGTATCAAACGTACTCTAGAGTGTCCAATTTGCATAAGAAGATCCAAGGATGGAAGCAAGGTACTCATGAACCCTTGGATGCTGCCATGGGTCGCTACTACACATTGTTACATTGTTGCCTGGGCCATTGTTACGCACAGCGGGATCAACTCCGCCACATCGTAAATGGGCTAAGGTATGAGACTAGGAGAACCCTTGGGACTTATGCCCAAGGGCGATTATCAGAACTTAGATCCCATGAAGTTCATTTCTTATTGAAACAAGTAGCAAAAGAAGAAGGGGAGCTACGAAAAAGGGAAAGTGTGGAAGAATACAACCATGATCCCTCTCTTCGAAAGAAGGAAGTGAAATTTTGCAATGAAGAGGATGAGTCATCATTCGAAGAGTTGGTGAATAGAAAAACCTTGCTGATGAGTGACGAGGTACCCCTACACTCAACCATACTAAACAAGCGTCGCACGCGTGATCCGGTCGAACTCCGTAGATGGACTAGTTGTGGCACCTAGATAGTTAGCCTTAGGTCGCAGTTCGTTGTCTTTCCACTTGGACTAGTATTGCATTTGTCATGTATGATTTAGTCCAGATGAGGTGTATGATGTGTTTCCTAATCTATGCTACTCCTGAAGGCAGTGGATAATAATATTTAACTAAGCTAAGCTAATGGAAAAAGGGTAAGAAAATCTAATCTAGCCTAAGTGCGATGAGCAACCAATTCCTTGAGCAACCGTACACATCTTGGACCTCGTGCATGACTACCACTGGGACTACCAAGCGTAGATCTTAGGTATGCCACTGAGATTACCAAGCACAGATCCCAAATACGCCACTAGGTTACCAAGCGTAGATCCTAGCTACACCACTGGGCTACCAAGCAGTCACAATTAAATGCTCGTAATCAAGTCATACTCGTTCTGCATTCTAGGAGTTTAAGGGTGAGAGAGAAAATAGTAAATAACATTAAATAAATAGCAGATAAATAAATGACAAAGTGAATGCTGCAATGATGAAGTAATCTCGATCTTTATTGCTGGTCATGTGCGTGTCCAAGTACGACACACTCAAATAAAGACACCGTACAATTACATTCACCACACTGCGGGCAAACATGGGAAAAAATCTAACTCTGGAGGGATCAAACTGCCAAAGCTTCGCTACTCTAAAATTGGGATCCCTGAACAAGGGAGTGCCACGTCTTATTTATAGATATGGTGGCGGATTGCGATATCACGTACGCGATATCGTAGGGAAGATGCGATATCGCGTACGCAATATCATGGGGAATGCGATATCGCGGTGGACGCAATATCGCGTACGCGATATCACGGCCTATGCGAATCGCGTCTCATCATACCCCCACGACTGAATAAAAACTCATCCTCAAGTTACAAGGAGAACAAACTTCAGTGATTACACAGTGGATAGCTATGGGATTATTAACTGGAAAAAGAAATGGACTAATGCCGCAGTGTGGGAAGACACAACACAGAGAAAAAATACTACAACTACAAAAATGTGGAACTCATGTAGTTCTTGGTGGCATTGGCTCCTCCATAGGTGCTTTGCCTTTGTCATGTGCTCCAAGCTTGGAAGGTTGTCGATGTTGAAGAATGGCTTGAAGCTTCTTCTCTTTAGTTCGAGGATCTTGTGTCATCCATGCTAATGTTCCAATTTTTGACAAAGTCAGCACCTCCCATGGACAGGGTAGTTGCGGGAACATCTGATTAGCTTTGACGTACCACGCCGCGAACACCTTTCATTCCTCTTCATAGCCTCTAGCTTTGTCTTTGTATTCATGAATCTCAGTTAGCCATTGAGCCAAGTCGATTGCAACATCTTTTTGTCCTTGGTAGCTTTCTTTTACCACCGCAAGTTCAGAATTTACGACATCTAGTTTCTCAGCCAGCTTCTTTCACTCTGCAAATTCTACTTCATATTTGATATGGGTGGAAGCTACCTACTGCTCAAGCTTTGACCTCAGGCGTCCTGCTATTTAACATGGCTAGGTTGGCATATCTGAGATTTTCCAACTCTATGTACTCTATCAAGTCTTGGATCTACAGGTCCTGATTTTTAATTTCCACTTGGTGGGTGAAGACATAAGTGTCCAATATGGTCCTCCAATCAGTGTGCTGAGCACTTATGTTATTGATTTGAGCCTTGGCCATATGGATCTCCTTCTCCAAGATTTGTTTGTACATCACCACCTGATCACGGAAATGCTCCTTCAGCTTCTCGTGTCATTTAGCCACATTTTGCCACGTGCTGATCTTGATGGCTGATTTTTGTCAAACAACACGTACCTCCTCCATTGAGAGGGTTTCATTTTCTCTAGCTAAACGGCTTACGTCTCGGTTGACCTGAATGAATTGTTCCCGTAATTGATGAAAGTGTTCATCGAGAACATTCTTTTGTTTCTCCACAGAAGTCAACCGAAGGTTATTAGCAACCAACTACTTGTTCTCTTCTTCTAAGGCCCTGAGTGCCTTAAGATGCACATGAGTTTGCGCTTGAGTTGCAGAGGCATCCCAAGTGGCCGTCTCCTTTTCTCCTACCACCTTCTTATTTTTTGCAATTAGTTTTGTTAGTTGCTTGGTTCTAAATTTTTCTAGCTAGTCTGCGGGAACAAATTGCAAAGGATCCTGCTGCACTGCTAGTAAGGCTATCAGCTGCTCTTGTAGTTTCTGCACTTCAGCTTTAGCATGCTCAGTCCTAACTTCAGATATGACCAGCCTCCCCTTTGTGGAAATGAGGTCTGATTGAATTGCTATTACATCCTGGGGGATGTCAAATAGAGACGTCAAAAATTTTCCTGTTTGAAGCAATCTGTCTAGTGCATCCTCATGTTCCGCAGGAGCCATTGAGGTTCTGACAAGAGTTTGAGCATCCCATGCTCCTGAAAGATCTACTAGTGGCACAACAGGTACATTGAAAGATTCTTTGATGTGGTTAGCAACCACTTTAGCAGCTTCCATGGCATCCTGGTGTTTCATGACCACCACAGCGGCCCCTTCACCAGTCTCTAATTGCACTTGAAAAGATGCCGCATTTCTAGAGATCTGTTGTGACCATCTGCTTTCCCCTCCTCCTGTTTGAATGGATAACTCCCCCCTTGTGTGATCTAACGAAATAGGAGGCTAGTTGGCATCATCGATGACATGGAAGAGATTTGTGTCATCACGACTTCCCCAACTCACCATCTCGACGATGGCCATAAGATGGCTCATTGACGGTTTGTAGTCTTGCGGCGGTGGTGGCTGATCCTAGCCTGTGCTGGGTCCTACTTCTTGTTGTTGGCTGGGACCTGTGTTTGGAGGCTGACTGGGTCCTGCAAGTTGAGTTGCAGGTAATTCAGTCATCTGTTCTTCTTCTTCAGCTGGTCCCAACTCTTCACCAGTGCTCTTTCTTGGAGCTGGCGTCTTTGATAATTCAGCATAAGAAGCATTTTGGGCCTTTTGGAGGACGTCATTTGTGTATCCCTGAATACTAGCTCATCGGCACAGTTTTCTAATAAGGCAGGGAAAAGGTAGTGCCATCTTCCCTGACTTCCATTCTTCGAATCACCTTAGGATCTCTGTTAAATATAGATGGGGAAGGTTAGCGTTAACCTTTCCCATCAACACTACACATCCTCTTGCCGCATACGTTGATATTTTTTTGAAACCTTTTGTGGGGAAGAGGTGATAGGTTCCAATTTTGAAATAAACCCGCTCTTCCATCGTCAACTCACCAAAAGCTTTATCTCTACCATAAGCCTTTTCTAACCAATCCTTTCGCACATTAGGGTCTAATTGGGTAGATAACCAAGCAACATGGGGGCCTGAATTCGGAAGGTTTAACACTTCCGAAATTGCTTGCGCAGAAAAGTCTACAATCACACCACAAATGTTAACTGTGGTGCCTTGCTCCTTTGTTCGATGGTGCATGCTCGATAAGGATCAATTAAATGTTCTCTAGGATGCTCATGAGGGCCCTTGTGGGGGTCACTATGCTGGGAGATGAATGGCTACCAAGGTCCTGCTTGCAGGATATTATTAGCCAACACTATTTCAAGACACCCATCATTTTGCCCAATCTTGTGAACGCTGCCAACATGATGGTGGAATGACTGCTAGAATGGAGGGCCACAATAATGGATTCAACCTTTGGAACCCTTCAATATCTGGGGAATAGATTTTATGGGGCCTATTACACCGATGTCCAACAGAAAAGAATATATCATAATTTCTATTGATTACTTAACAAAATGGGCTGAAGTAGCTGTGGTAACAGACTGCACATCATCTAGGGCTACACGATTTATCTAACAAAAAATCGTAAATAGGTTTGGTGTGCCGCGTGCACTCATCTCTGATAATGAAACACATTTTATGGGTGCAACCTTTCGTAAATTGATGCAACGCTTAGGGGTTAAACATAAATTGACCACACCATACCACCCCAAGCTAATGGCCAAGCCGAGGTTACTAACTGAGAGATTACAAAAATATTAACAAGAACAATTAGCAAATTTAGGCGAGACTAGAGCACGAAACTGAACGACGCTCTCTGGGCGTACCGCTCCACTTGGAATCTCCCTGTAGGCTATTCTCCCTATGAGTTAGTGTACAGGAAACTACTAAAGCTCCCCATATAGAATGAGCTCCGAAAACTATTCATGGCTTACGACCTTTACCTAGACCTCGACCTAGCACAAAAACAATGGTTGGCAACTCTGAATGTGCTAGACGAGAATAGATTGATTGCACTATCATTGAATGAGTTGCATAAGGCACACAGTAAATAGCGTCATGACTTAAGAATTTGAAGGTTTAGATACCAACTTGGTGACAAGGTCCTTTACTGGAATCCTATGCACGTACCATAGCATACAAAATTTCAAACATTGTGGGAAGGGCCCTATATTATTCATAGAACCTTCCCCTCTTGAGTCATGATGATATACAAACCTGACAGCCCAGATAAAATATTATTGGTTAATGTACAACAAACAAAACCTTTCCGTGAACCCACAACAGCTAGTACCAATTACACCTCCACTAGTGAGCAATCTCGCTCTCTATTTCGGATCTCTCCCTTGCAATTTGGTCATGGGGGAGATGGCCACCTATGCTAATAAATCAAGGCCCTTAGTTCTTTTTAAGTTTTTTTTACACATTTTTGTTTTACAAGTTTTTGTCTTACACATTTTTGTTTTACAAATTTCTTTAACTTTTCTTATTTTTGTTTTACAACATCATTATAATTTTTCATTTTTTATGTGTGTGTGTGTGATCCACCTTGTAATTTTGTCACCCAATAAGTATTTGGAATGATGGTATGAACTGCTTTCACATTGATTGCTAATGTTTGGTTTTTACCTTTAAGTCATGATGTTGATATTAAGGTATGTTTCTTTTGATATGGTAGGTAATGAGTTCACTTCATCCATTCATCGACCAAGTTCTATGATCTCTCTGGGCTTGGAAATGTACAATTCCTTTTCTAATAAGAACTTTAACGAATCGGTGATTGGGTATTTCTCAAACTAAGAAAGGACTAAAGGATTGGAAAAGGGTGTGACTTCAAGGAAACTTGATGCTTTTGTGTTGGCCATTCTCTTGGGTGCTTGGATGTTTTCTTCTTAAGTTTTCTTACCATTCCAATGTTACCCAATCATCGGGAAGTTGAGTCAATAAAAATAACAAAGTATTTGCATGGTGTGGTTCTCACGCATAAAAACAAAAAACAAAAAACAAAAAAAAAATGAAGAAAAAGTTAGAATTCAAATCACACCCCTTAGACAAAATAATTATTTGGGCTACAAGCACTGGTTATGGAACAAAAAAATGTTCTCTTTAACTAAGGCCCTTCTCGCTTTCCATTCTCTCCTCCTTTGTTTCATTGGAATGGTGGTGACTCTTGGAGAAGGAATTCTTATTATCCAAGTGGATGGTTTGGCCAAGTGCATTGATGCGACGTCACTGGATGTGGTTGGTTTGAGGCCGAAGTTGGAATGAGATTTGCCAAATCACATTAATCATGAAATCCACAAGGGGCTATACACCACCTTGTTCTTGGGATTCCATTCCATTCTCTTCTCTCCACCCTTCTCTTCATTGTTCACCTCATTGCTAGTTGTATCATTAGTGTATATTTTAGTTGATGCATTGTTTTCTTTTTGGTAAATTCTTGCAGTTAAGACTTTAACTCTTATTCCCTATGATATTCCTAGAGCCTACGGACTCTTTGAATGTGGGTTTGTTAGGGCATTAAGGGCATGAGCCTGCTTTGGGGAGGACCCACTGGCATTCCTATTTTGTGCATCTGTTAATTTATTTCCCCTAACATTTTTGCAAGTAATTTTATTTTGTTCATTTCCATCTTGACATCCCTTTCAGTGCTGTCATAGTTGTTCCTTTTTATCTTTCTTATTCCTTTTCTTTCTCCATTCTAACGCTACCAGAGGTTCGCGATTAGTCATGGGGGTACGAGGCCTGATTTTTTTGATTTTCTCCTAGCCCTAATTTTTCAATTTTTTCCTAACCCCTACATCTTCGGTAGTCATCAATACTATATCTCCAGATCTAAAATCAGCCATACCACAACCTAGCCAATGGACCTTTCACCGTAGAAGGGTATTAACTACATTGAAATTCATTTACCCTTGCTAATATAAGATTATGTTGTGTGTGCAGATGGCAATCATGAAACAATGGATTGGATTTGGAGGGAACACATGGAATGGAGCAGCACTACAATAGCTATGCAAGGAGCAAGATTGATGACGTGCTTACCGATGGAAAACGAAAGGCGCAATCTTGGCATTGGCAGCAGCAACACTTCTTTATCTCTCTCTCTTTCTCTCAAGCTGCCAACTAAGGCCTGATGTCAATGTAATAAGGTCTTCACCCTCATTGTCATGAATACTAGTTTTGTCAAGTCTTGTAATGATGATTCATTCACATGTCATCCCATTAGTTCCATTCACCTCAATAATCCCATCCCTTCCCAATAATTTGTAAGGAACTCAAGGACGAGTTTTCATTTAGTCATGGGGGTATGATGAGATGCGATATCACATGGGCCATGATATTGTGTCGTCCCCTATGATATCATGTACACGATATTGCGGTGTGTTGTAAAATCTATAAATAAGAGGCAACTCTCCCTTATTTCCTCATCCTAGGCTAGAACATAGGGAAACTCTAGTAGATTGATCACTCCAGAGATAGAGTATTTTCCATGTGCCCACAGTAGGAGTCCTAAAGTGAATGGATCTTTATTCAAGAAACATTGTACCTGAACACAAGTTGTTTACGGCAATAAATAAGAACTTCCTAGATAAACCTTGTAGTGCATGGAATAAGATTTTATTTAATGTTATTTATTACTTTCTCTCTCACCCTTATCTCCTAGTAACGCAGAATGAGTACGACTTGATTACGAGCATTTAAGGATGTGTACGGATGATCAAGGAATAGATGCTCATCGCAGTTAGGCTAGATTAGATTCTCTTACCCTCTCCTCCTAGTTAAGTGCCTTAGTATGACCTCTTCGAGTGTGTGCGTTACACATGGTGGTCCCAGTAACAATTAGTGTTTGGTAGCCACGGTTGCATCGGTTCAGGGTGTGTACGGTAAGTGGGAACGGATGCTGACGCTAGGTAATTTATACTTAGTCATTAGTTAGAGTTAGTAATTAGTTTCTCAACCCTTCATCTTGTTAGCATAGGAGACATAAAACATAAAAATCATATACCTCAGACTTACTTAACCATACACCGTGACAACTACAAGTAAGTCTAGGAAGACAACGAATGGTTAACCTTAAGTGTTTCATGAGGCGTGTAGGCATTTAGTCTACGGAGTTCAACTTAACCATACACCTTGCCACTCATCAGCTATGGAGTTCATCAAAATAATAAGATTCAAAAATAGAAACAAAAAATAAAATGAGCATGTTTTGCCATTGCTTACCTTTTCGTGAAAGTAAGAGTCCTGAACAGCCACAGACACAGAATCACCAGCAATAAGAGCATGTTTCTGTGCCATTGCAAGCATAGTGAGGATCACCACTTCCAAGAGCAGGCACAATTGCACAAGCTTGTTAACTGCCATTGTGATTTGTGTTGTTTCTTGGGATATCTTTGTCGCTCCTTAGCATAGTGGTGTGGTATTTATAACACTTGTTGGGTTTCATGTTCTTGCTTGTTCAGTTGCCCATGCAAATGCTGAAATTTTTAGGCTAAAATTTTCAAGCTCCCTTTTTCTTAATGGGTTCTGTGTTCCTGCATGTTTAGTTGCCCATGCAATGGCTGAAATTTCCACGCTGAAATTTGTCTAGATGTTGCTTTTTCTTACTGGGTTTCATGTTGCTGCGTGTTCAGTTGCACATGATGGTGGGAGGGAGTGAGTGAGTTTACGGGGGGATCGGGAACATCTTTGACTCAGTTACTTGCTATTTATGAGGGGGCCCTCCATGTGAACACGTGGCACGCATGATTGGGATATGGAGATCCCCATGCAGTACTAGTAGTAGCAGCAGTGTACGGCAGGTCGGCGCTTGCGGGGACCACCTCCTGTTTCCGAAAAGGCAAAATAAAAAAGAAATCATTGTCATGCTTGCATGAAATTTGACGTGTAATGTGCTTGAATGACGGCGTCAACAACTTTGACCCCCCAAAAATCTGATTCGGTAATGATTATAGATGTACATGTACTCATTTTCCTTTTTTTAAAAAAATAATTTTAAATTTTTCAAATGAGGTACCAAATCTCTGGGTCTTTGTTCATTTCTGTGATATTTGTTTCTAAAATTCTCGTTTGGTTAAAATTTTAAGTTTTTAAAAAATTTTTAGGGTCTTGCATTTTTATAGGGCACCTTCTTCCTTGTTGTGTGGGTTGTGCAACTGGTCCTAAGTTTCCTTGTCTTTGCTCAAGAGCATTTTTAATTAGGTGGCAGTTTATTAGGTTTTTAGAACTCTCAAAATCTTTTAAGTTTCAATGCAAATAAGATGAGTAGTTAATGTCTAGGATTCAGTGTACTCGGCAAACATAAATATAAGCAATTATTAGGATTAAATTAAAATTTGTAAGATAAAAGTCACTTATTTTAATTATTTGCAAGCTTCTCCACATTTTTTGCATTGAAATTTGATCATTTCAAAAGTATGATTAGCCTTAATATTGTGGGCTTTCTTTAGTACACATAATGCATTGAATCATTGTTCATAACTTTTGTATTATATCTTGTCATGGTCATATAACAATGTGTTATAAGTGTGAGCACATGAGGCTGTCATAGGGGTCAAGAGATGGCAATCACCCTCTATTTCACATTGACAATAGTTAAAAGTAGCCTTGAATAATGAAAAAAATTATAATTATGGTTTATGTGAAGAGGGCCCTTACCTATTGATATTTTTGATGAATTCATATTTATCTCATTCCAATATTTAAGAAAATTCTTATCTTGCATTAGATCATTTAAAGTTGTTCAAGTAGTAAATAAAATTTAAGGAACCCTTTCAAGGAAACATAGTCAATATCTAGTGATGAGTGGTGAGGTACCCCTATACTCAACCATACAAATATGAGCATTTTCATGCGTGATTCGATCGAACTCCGCAAATGGACTAGTTGTGGCACCTAGACAGTTAGCCTTAGGTCATAGTTCGCTGTCTTCCCACTTGGACTAGTATTATATTTTTCACGTATGATTTAGTCCAGGGTGAGGTGTATGATGGGTTTCTACTCTAATGCTACTCCTGAGGGCAATGGAAAGTAATATTAACTAAGCTAGGAGAGAGAGGGTAAGAGAATCTAATCTAGCCTAAGTGAAATGAGCATCCGTTCCTTGATTATCTGTACACATCTTGGACTTCGTGCATGAATACCACTAGGATTACCAAGCGCAGATCATAGGTACGCTACTGGGTTACCAAGTAGTGAGACGTAAATGCTTGTAATTAAGTCGTACTCATTCCGCGTTTTAACATGAGTTTAAGGGTGAGAGAGACTAATTAAGAAAGCATTAAATAATAATTAAATAAATAAATAAATGAAGTAAATGTTGTAATGATGTAGTAATCTCGATCTTTATTGCTGGTCATGTGCATGTCCAAGTACATCACACTCGAATAAAGGATGTCGTACAATTACATTCAGCACACTGCGGGCATACACTAGAAAATATTCTAACTCTAGAGGGATAAAACTGCTAGAGTCTAGCTACAATGTAAATCTAAAACTAAGAAACAAGGGAGAGCCACCTCTTATTTATAGGACTAGCGGCAGGCTGCAATATCGTGTACGCGATATCGCAGTAAACGATGTGATATCGCATCTAGGCATGAGATATCATGTACACGATATCACGGTTGTCCCAAATGACATCTCATCATACCCCCACTACTGAATAAAAATGCGTCCTCGAGTTACAGTGATTACACAGTGGATAGGTATGGGATTATTAGATGGAAACATGGGATGATGCCGCAGTGTGGGAAGAAAAAAAATAAAGACACAACACACAGAATATGTTACAACTACAAAAATTTGGAACTCATGTAGTTCCTGGTGGTAGTGGCTCCTCCCTTGGTGCCTTTCCTTTGTCTTGTGCTCTAGGCTTTGAGGCTTGATGACATTGAAGTATGGCCTAGAGCTTCTCCTCCTTGGTCCAAGGGTCTTGTGCCATCCATGCTAATGTTCCAACGTTTGACGGAGTCGGCACCTCCCATGGGAAGGGTAGTTGCAGAAACATTTGTTTGGCCTTGATATACCAAGCCACGAACACTTGTCATTCCTCCTCATAGGCTTTGGCTTTATCCTTTTACTCATGAAAGTATGCTAGCTGTCAAGCCAAGTCGATTGTGACATCGTTCTATTCCTTGTAGCTGGCTTTCACCACCTCAAGTTCAGAATTGACAACATCCAGTTTCTCCACTAGCTTCTTGCGCTCTACAAATTCTACTTCGTATTTGATGTGGGTTGTTGCTACCTTCTGCTCAAGCTCTGACCTCGGGTGCCCTGCTGTTAACATGGCAAGATTAGCATATCTTAGATTTTCCAACTCCATGTACTCTATCAAGTCTTGAATCTGTAGGTCCTAGTTTTTAACTTCTGCTTGGTGGGTGAGGGCATATGTGTCCAATATGGCCCGCCAGTCAGTGTGTTGAGCACTGATAGTATTGATTTGGGCCTTGGCCATATGGATCTCCTTTTCAAGGACCTATTTATACATGTCCACCTGATAGCGGAAATGCTCCTTTACCTTCTCATGTCATTTAGCCTCGTTCTGCCACGTGCTTATATCGATTATTGACTTTTGAGGAATGACACATACCTTCTCCATCGAGAGGGTTCGATTTTCTCTGGCTAAACGGCTTACATCTCAATTGACCAAGATGAATTGTTCTCATAATTGATGAAAGTGTTCATCGAGAACATTCTTTTTCTTTTCTACAGTGGTCAACCGAAGGTTGTTTGTAATCAACTTCTTGTTTTCTTCTTGCAAGGCCTTGAGTTCCTTAAGATGCGCATGAGTTTGCGCATGTGCTATGGAGGCATCCCAAACAACCTTCTCTTTCTCATTGGCCACCCTTTTATTCTCTGCTATTAATTTGGTTATTTGCTCCATTCTAAAATTTTCTAGTTGGTCTGTGGGAACAAATTACAGAGGGTCCCTCTGTGCTACTTTTAAGGCCATGAGCTACTCTTGTAGTTTCTACACTTCAGCTTTAGCATGCTCGGCCCTCACTTCTATTAAGACCAGCTTCCCCTTTGTGAAAATGAGGTCTGATTGAATTGCTGTAACATCTTGAGGGATGTTGAATAGGGACATCATTACTTACCCTGTTTGAAGCAATCGATCAAGCACATCCTCAAGTTCCACAGGAGACATTGAAGTTCTGACCAAAGTTTGAGCATCCCATGCTCTTTCGAGATCTGCCAGTGGCACAATAGGTACATTGAAGAATTCTTTGATGTCATCTATGACCACTTCTGTAGCTCCCGCAACATTCTAGTGTTGCATGACCACCACGGTAGCCCCTTCACCAGTCTCTAACTACACTTGGAAAGATGCCACATTTCCTAAGATCTGTTGTGACCATCTAATTTCCCCTCCTCCTATTTGAATGGATACTTCCCCTCTTGTGCGATCCAAAAAAACCGTAGGCTGGATGGCATCATCGATGACGTGGAAGAGGTTTGCGTTATTATGACTTCCCCAACTGATCAACTTAGCGATGGCCCTAAGATGGCTCATCGACGATTTGTAGTCTTGCAGTGGCGGCGGCTGATCCTGGCCTATGCTAGGCCCTTCTTCTTATTGTTGGTTGGGGCCTATGGCTGGAGGTTGACTGTGTCTAGCCATATGTTCTTCTTCTTGTTCTGGTCCCAGCTCTTTGCCAGTGCTTTTTCTTGGAGCTGGTGCCTTTAGCAATTCAGCATATGAAGCAATTTGTGCTTTTTGGAGGACATCATTGGTGTATTCCCGAATACCAGCACATTGGCAAAGCTTCCTGATAAGAAAAGGGAAAGGAAGTGCCATCTTTCCTGTCTTTCGTTCCTTGAACCACCTCAGGATCTCTATCAAATATAGAGAGGGTAGGTTAGCATTAATCTTTCCCATCAATACTACACATCCTCTAGCCACATATGTCGATATTCTTTTTAAGCCCTTTATGGGGAAGAGGTGATATGTTCTAATTTTGAAGTAAACCCTCTCTTCCATCGTCAACTCACCAAATGTTTTATCTCTGCCATAAGTCTTCTCCAACCAATCCTTTCACACATCGGGGTCTAAACGGGTGGATAACCGAGCAACCCTAGGCCCTGTATTTGGAAGGTTTAACACTTACAAAATGGCCTGCACAAAGAAGTCAACTATCACACGACAAATATTAATAGTGGTGCCTTGCTCCCTATTGTGCCAAAATTGATACATCTCTTCTAGGTACCAGGCACCGCTTTCAAAGAGGGTAGGCCAAAAGGGAGACCCTTTGAGGTGATCCCTAACGTCCTCAGGAGTGAACTCTACAAATGATTCCAAGTTCAATTCCACAATCACTACAGTGAATGTGGACTTCTCGTGGATAGCCTGAACGCAATCTTGGGGAAATGTTAGTTGTTGTCCCAATTCAGGCGCAGCAGCAGCTCCTACTTCTACCTATCTAGATCATCCGGTAGGAGGTTCATCTTGATGAATGCTGAATGATTTCTCCTCCTATTCTGCATGTTGTCTGGTAGGTCTTTGTCTTCCACCTCTTCGAGATCATTTGCTTCCACCCTGGGTAGGACCTTCCAATTGTGCACATTTCAGGGCCATCTGCAATCACACAGGCCAAGCGTTAGTAAGGTTGTTTTTGAAGTTAAGTTATACCTTACTGCTTGCCTTAATTAATGATCTTATGTTATCACGTGTGATAGTGCCCAAAAGTTTGTAATAATGAGTCCTATGACTTAGGTGGTTTTCATTTTAGTTTCCCAGTATACCTAGGGATTAAATGATTTTTAGGCATAATTATTTTAAGTGTTATAGTTAATTATCCTAGCTAATGTCCTTTGGATGATGATAAATTTAAAAAAATTTAGGCACCTTTAGACAAGTGTCCCTTCTCCACGACTAAGCAGATTCAAACAGAATGAAAATCGGAGTACCAGCAAGCAAGATATAGTGAGAAAAGAAAGGGTCACTCAATTGCAAGTC
>MNCI01029802.1:145167-170369 GCA_015680685.1 Gnetum montanum | reverse complement strand
GGGGGGGGGGGGGGGGGCAGTGACGTGATATTGTGTATGATACATTGTGTACGCGATGTCACGTTGGACGCGATATCACGTTCCTAGTGATATGAGGAACAATAAAAATACCAAATTTTTAAAGGATTTTTTCGAGATTAACATTGTAAGATGAGGACATTGGTTATTATGAAGGGGTTCTAGGGTAATTTCATTAATTCAAAAGGCACAATTAATGATTATGGTGTGGATTTTATCAATAAAACCTTGGGTGGTAAGAAAAAGGGTATTTAATGGTACATTGGAACGTTGAAATTCAGAGGAATAATAGCAGGGAAAGAAAATTGTTAAAATTATGCCGAGGGTAAGAAATGGTGTGTGTGAGCTATTTGATAAGTAAAGATTACAAAAAATTACACAAGTGGGTCCTCCTCAAAGCAGGTTCTAACCTATAATGCCCTTGTGTAACCACACTTAAAGTGTCTGTGTGCACTAGAAGGGTTAAATGTAATTCACACTAACTCCAAAAACACACACATGTAAATATCACTGGAATGAGATGAAAATCCTATGCTACATGGGACACGAGCTATAATTACATGAATAGTGAGATGAGACGAAGTTTAGAAAGGCATCGTAGAGATTGGAACATGAGGTAACTGACCCAAGACACAGTGCATCCTATGTGTAAAGCATGATTAAGGTGTTATTAACCCGTTGTTCCAAGATTAGGACCAAGTCCATCACTCTAATCAGTGACATCATATTGTTTCATCCCATGATGAACAACTATGAGAGTACCATAACAACAAGGCATACGATCACTTGACGTTTCGTCCAAGGGAGGAGTGATTTTTGTTTTGTGGCACTTTCTTATTTCCTTTTTCTTTTCTCATTTTTTTTGAATACTAAATCCAGAGAAGCCGCCAACCTTCAGTCATGGGTGCATGTCTTTCCAGTAGGAACCCCTAGAACAACATTTGATTTTTGAGTGCCCTTTTGATTACTCTTACTCCCATTTTTCATTAGATCTACAAGGATCTTAGTACAACCACATTGCATGATAACTCCCACAGATGTCACCAAAGAGAATCCACAAGTCCCCTTGATGTCATACCCTAATAATTCACTCTTGGTCCATCTTTCTTCATTCTAGGTACAATGAGCACAAAATTAATTTTAAGTTTTAAGAATGTCAAGAATATCTCTGTACCCTCGAACAAAACCTCTTATTTGTAGAATGGATGAGTGGGTGTACTGGGATCACTATCTAAATAATTGATCACTCAAGTCTTAATAACATAGAACACACCTCAACAAACAATCCACATGAGTGTTTTATTCATAGACGAGATTACTTATAAAAAATGTAAAAGGACAAAAACAAAAAAAGATAAAAAGATAAAACAAGAAATTTAAAAAATGAAAAACTAGAAAACAGAAATTAAAAAATTAAAGAAAATGAAAAATATTTATTAATCCTGATTGTTATTAGAATGGGGGATATCCCTCATAGCTAAATGGTTAAGGATGGCAAGGATTAATAATTGACGATGGGGATCCTTGCATTTTGGAAGTATTCTGGCTTGGTTATATTTACCATATCGGGTTTCACACACTTGATTATAATAAGCATAGTGGGGCAATTTGTGCAATGTAGTTCTCGGATAATGAGTTGACCCACTCTGATGTTGGTGACCGTTAGATGGTATGCAAGGATTGCATTGTCTCTCTCCATGGCTGTGTTCATTGGGCCAGATTGTTTTTGGAGTGTGAGTTGGTGGCCCTAATGAAGTTACATGAGGGGTTGAGTTCGAAGGTAAGGATGCACCACAATATGGAACTAAAGTTGGAGGATGCAGTGGCCTCGAAATTGTGTTGTCCCTTCTTACGCTTATGTTTAAAGAAGGGGTGCTTTGGATGTCGAGGAGGCTTTTCACTATTATTGGTAGAAGTAGCACAAGTAACATTCGTGGGTTGTTGTAGTGGTGCAGACACCTTAGGAATAGTTGGTGGTGATGTAGGAGGGAAAGGATGAGAATGTTGAAAGCTAGGAGGCGTATAAGATACACAAGGTGGTGGTTGTGTTGGAGGCATGGGTTGATAGTATTGAGGAGAATGGTACTATGATGAGATAGAGTATGTTGGCCTAGTTGGAGAAATGGGATGTTGAACAAGATAATCATTTAGATTCAGATGATATGAAGGATGTCTCTAGTCTAGTGGTGGTCTCCCCCATGACTGGGATTGTTGCCACTGTGATCGAATCCAGTATCTCTGTACGAACTCTGGATGTAACGTGTTTCCCCAATGCTCATGTAAATGTAACAATATTAGGCATTGGCCCTTGGGGTGATCATACAGGCATATGTTGCATTCATACGTATGATTGGCAGTTAAGCTCTTATTTTCCTTATCCCTTCTTTCTGATTGTCTACTATTTTTTCCTGCTTCTTGGGTTGTCAAAACTCTATCCCCAATGATGTCAATATATTCTCTATACTTTTGATACATCCATTCCAACATCTTATTGATCTTTGCCTCAGCTTCTTCCAATGTTTGTTGTGTTGGGAAAGATGATGCTTCCATATTGAGATTGGTTGATCTCTCCTTTTTGTGATTATGGACCTTTGTTAAGTTGAGATTTTGGTCCCGTTGATGTTTTTCAACACTCTCCCATCTAGCCAATTCTCATTCTTCTTTTGCTACCTACTTAATAGGCTCTTGGACTTTATGGGTTTGGAGTTTGTATATTTGAACTTGGGCATACATTCCTAAGGTCTCTCTTATTTCATTATGTAGCCCATCAATGATGTGGTACATTAGCCTTTCCTCAGAAAACCCGTGGCCTGGACAGTTGTTTAATAGTGCATAATATCTTTCTAAGGCCATGTCCAAGGGTTCATGTTGTGCTTATTTCCATCCTTAGATTTGTTTCCTGAAGGCTAATACTCTTGCGTAGGTTTGATACTTTTCGTTAAAGACTTCTACCATTGTTGACCAACATCATATTGAACATGGTTTTAATGATCTATACCATACTTTTGCTTGGCCAATGAGTGTCATTGGAAAGAGCTTAAGTTTTTGCCACCCATTATCAATATTATTCCATGTGAAGGCATCGTAGAAGGCTTGTAAATGTTGATATGGGTTTAAGTCAGATCCTCCTGAAAATTTAGGAAAGTTTTTTAAATCGAGCCTTGGTAGACGACTCTCTTTACGATGCCTATAGGAGATTAGAATAGTCTCTTGTATTTGCGTTAAGCTTGTAGTGGCCAGTAGGGGTTCATCGTCATCGGATAAGTTATGATTTCGTGTGTTGGGATGACATTGCTTTCATTCATGTTTATAAGAAACCCCCACTTCAGGTTATGTACTCCAATCTTCATCATCATATAGTTCGTTGGTTCTCCAATGAACTTCCTCACTAAGTGTGGCATTATTATAGTCTTGTAGGAGAGGCATGGTTGTGAAGTTGTGTGTGAAAATATGTGTGACTTTTTTATAATTATTATTTTCTCAAAGATATATCATTAATTTCCTTACAGTGACCTTGTATGATATAACTGATCTAGATAACTAGCACCATCCTTGACAACGGTGCCAATGATGAGTGGCGAGGTACCCCTACACTCAACCATACAAATACGAGCATTTTCATGCACGATCTAGTTGAACTCTGCAGAAGGACTTATTGTGGCACCTAGATAGTTAGCCTTAGGTCATAGATTGCTATCTTCCCACCTAGACTACTATTATATTTGTCACGTATGGTTTAGTCCAAGGTGAGGTGTATGATGGGTTTCTACTCTAATGCTGCTCCTGAGGGCAATGGAAAGTAATATTAACTAAGCTAAGAGAGAGAGGGTAAGAGAATCTAATCTAGCCTAAGTGCGATGAGCATCCGTTCCTTGATTATTTGCACACATCTTGGACTTTGTGCATGACTACCATTGGGATTACCAAGCGTAGATCCTAGGTACGCTACTGGGTTACCAAGTTGTCACACTTAAATGCTCGTAATTAAGTTGTACTCATTCTGTGTTTTAACATGAGTTTAAGGGTGAGAGAGACTAATTAAGAAAGCAGTAAATAACAATTAAATAAATAAATAAACAAAGTGAATGCTACAATGATGAAGTAATCTCGATCTTTATTACCAGTCATGTGCATGTCTAAGTACATCACACTCGAATAAAGGATGACGTACAATTACATTCACCACACTGTGGGCATACACTCGAAAATATTCTACCTATAGAGGGATAAAATTGCCAGAGTCTAGCTACAATCTAAATCTAAAACTAAGAAGCAAGGGAGAGCCGCCTCTTATTTATAGGACTGGCAACGGGCTATGATATCACGTACGTGATATCGCAGTAAACAATGCGATATCATGTCTGGGCATGCAATATCGTGTATGCGATATCGTAGTTGCTCCAAATGACATCTCATCATCTAGTAATTTCATTATAAAGGAATAGGGGTCATGGTTGAGAAAAATAAACCTATGGAAAATATTGTTATTCATTACCAACAAAGAGAAATACTAGAAACACTGCAAAGCATAGTGTTTAATTATATTATTAAGCTATTTAAGATGTAATAGTAAATGGTTTAAATCTTAGATCCTTTTTTATCCTGATAAATTCCAAAAACGCATACGTCAAAGCATTTTTTCACGTAAAATGCAAATTCTGAAAGTCTAAACACGACAAACCAAACCAATCGCTTTTGCCAAAAGACACTTGTTATAAGTTGCATTAGATTCCGTTTCTATTTCCATTTCTAGATGTCACAGGCCATCACTACCACTTTCGAAAATAGCTCTTGTAAGTTTATGCCAAATCAAAAGAGCTTCCATAGTACACATAAAGAACTACAACTATAGTTAAAGGAATTAAAGCCTTTAGGTTATTCTTATAAGAAAAAGAATTTATTGTAAGAAGTGACTTAAAGCACTTTGAAAAATATCTGCAAGTTAAAAATATTAATAAGGTTTCTCACACCCGTTTAATAAGCTGGTCCTTATTTCTTTCTAAATTTAGTTTTAAAAAATAATATATTAGTGGTGAGGATAATAGTTTAGCACATTTTTTAACAAGAGAGTTTCAGCTCTCTTAAGTACTAATGTTTGTTTGAGTTTTTGTATATTATATACAGATTTGTTTGAAGCAAAAGGGTGGACTCTTCGTTACTCCAAAAAGATCCAAAGTTGTTTTCCCAATGAAACATGGATGCCCACATTAGAACAATACCACATGCATCTTTAACATGCTTCTCATTAGCAAAATTTCATAGAAACTTCTAGAGTCTTCAACCCTTATTGTAGAGTTGCAAAAACCCTCTTAACTTCTTTTGATGAACAAAGACATCCAAGGGAATGGCTGCCTTTAAATGACCCTACTATACCACATCATCTTCATGTTTCTACTTTTGTAGAACTCCAACTTCTGGAGTTTGATGAATTATTTGAATTGCTTTCTATGATGGATTGGCCACTCTGATAGCCTGATCCTTGTCATATGTATAAAATTAAAATTAATCCTACAATGACTCTAGATTCTCAAAACCATGCCCTCTGGTCATGATGGGCCAGATATGGACATTCTCCTAGCTACATCCCTCTAGAATACCATAGAATCCTATTTCATCAATTAGCTAGTCATAGGGGAGATTTTATTTACTATGGAAATCATTATTCTTGGTCATGGCATTTTAAAATTCAAGGACATACTCCTTTGTATTTTCTGAGTACTTGCATTTTCAAAAGGTTAGATTGGGATATGTCATGGGGGTACGCTTTTTACCAAAATGTGTATACTAGTAATCCCCATGATATTCAAGAATAATGCCATTGATATGGTCTCAGATCTCAAACATTAAAACTATTCAACATCGACCCCAAAGTTGAAAGATTTCGACAAGTTGGTGGTACTGAAAGACTCATCCACTTAGTAGGATGGCAAGCTGACCAGGAATGGTATCTAGCATCATCTGACAGCTTAGAAAGTGGAGACTCCCCAAGTCATAATGATGACTTGGCCAACACACCTTAAAAGTAAATGCCTCGTTGAGAGCCCCCTACCTTTTAGTTTTCTGTAGAGTCAATTCTATGTGTCTTTTACTTTTTTGAAGATTCAATTGAGTGTTTCCTTTCTCGAAGAGTCAATTGTCTTTTACTTATTTGAAGGATCATCACTGTTAAGAGGTGTCTTCCTCTCCTATAAAAAGGTCTTGTAAATACCTTAGAGGCATTAGATAGAGAGAATTGAAGAGCAATGAGCATGCTTTCAAATCATTCCTATCTAAGCATCCCTGAGGTTTTGTAAAAATTTGTGTGCAATAAAAAGAGTTGATTCTAGTTTCCAAAGATGTTCTTGTTAACAATGTTGAATTGTTGAGTGAGCAAGTGAGCAAGCGAGGAGCAAAAATGGTATTGGAGCCAACGTTAATTATTTTCGTGTTTTCTTTCTGAATATTGTTGTGAGAGGTTTTGAGTGAATGATAAAAGAGATCATACACCATCCTTTTGAAGAACTGCTCATTTAGATTGCTGACTAGTGTAAGTTACATAGCAAGGTGCAATGGATAGAGGCGAAGTAAGTTGTGTAGCAGAGAGGTAGTTCCAATAGCATTCTTCAGCACCCATTGCAAACACCCACACTCTTGTAGGTTCCTCTTTCTCTAACTCCTATATTCAATGTTTAACATTATTTTGTCAAAGTATGATTGGCTCCACTCTATCACCTATTCGCAAGTACTCTAAGATTTATGATTCAAAAAGCCTTTCTTTTTTAGAAACGTACAAAGAATTGTATCTTTTTGAATGTGATTTTGAGATTTTGGGAACTAGCTTGTGCCCTGTTGCCCTAACATTTTTTCACTGGGGGAGGTTGCAAAGTGGATTCAAAAGGGTTACAAATATGTCCACATTGCTGAACTTTCAATCCACATACATCTGCATTTGAATCATAGGTTTCAAAACCCCTACTACATCACGTTAATAGAGAAAAGATTTAAAAATTCTAGGGATGCGATAATTATGTAGGCTAAAGGTAAATTAGCAACTGATTCTCTTGTTGTTACTATTCTGAATTTCACTTTATCTCTCCATGATCCAAACTTATATAAAAGCTTAATGGTTATCGCTTACATTCCAGTAGATGTGGAAGAGAAAAGTATCTATGAAATTATAGGAACAAGTTTATGCTTCAAACTATTTGATTCAACTAGTATTAGAACATTATTGCCCTTAGGAGAACAAAATTTACAAGTTGGCTCTACAAATATTGAATATGGGGTAAATATTAACACAGAAGAACTCCCAATTCATACCTAATATCATAATTTAACCAATTTCTAGGATAAGTACTATGAATACTTAAACCTTCTTGAACTCGTTCAAAAAGAAGGTACCAAGTCCAATTAAAGCCTCCGAGGTTTATGAGTCAGGATCCTTTCCAAGTATGTTCCTTTACACCCTTTACCTAGTGTTATGCCACAACCAAAACAAGAATTATCTCACTTAGAAATTATTAAAAAACAAAAAATAACAGCAAATCTAGCAAAAATATTTCAAGAATTAGGAATCAAAACACTAGTCAAAATAATTCTAGGAGAAATTCCTTTGTTACCTGAACAAAGAGGAAAACCTAAAATAGAAGAATATAGTTCTTCTAACAATGATTTTGAGTTGGAGGAAGTAATCTCATCTGATCCCTCTTGCAAACACCTACAAGTAGAAAGAATAGATTATCAATATCATTGCAAAGAGTGTGATGCTTTACTTAAAATAAACAACAAGAAATCAGATGAAGAAGTAGACAAACTAATAAAAAGGATTATCTATCTTGAAGATAAATAAGGACCAGAACACAAGTCACTTCTTAAAAAAATAAAAACCACTGGAGAATATATTGGTAAGAGATAGTTTATCAAAGGACAAAAAGAGCTAGCAAATATTATCAAATTAAAAAATTGGGCTAATATCCATATAGATCAGTTAGTAGGAGAAATTTAAAAACATACGTCTAATTTAGCATTTATTGAAAATGAGGTAAAACAAATTAGGCAAGTCTAGGTTCCTAAAGGAACAAAAAGTTCTTCTTGGTTAAAATCCACTAATAATATTCCTCTCACTAGAACACCTCCACACATAGGAAAATATCATACCACGAGATACAAAAAAGAACAAAAATAATTAGTGGAGAAAAAAGGAAAATGATTAGCCATTAATGCTAATACGACTAAAGACAGATTTCGAATCATCAACAACTACTCAGGAGTCAAAAGCTTCTTATGACACAGAAGAAGAGTTGTTGATTAAGAAAATTACTACAGGTTAACAAGAAGATCCTATTGACTTCTCAGGAATTCAAATTAGAAAGTTTGGGGATAAACATCCAACATTTAGTATGGATCATAAAGATTTAAAAGGTCATCAAGATACCATAGATGCTATCCAAGGATATCTAGACATTTAGATCTACTTAGAAAAAGAAGAAGCAAAATTGGCTATGTTTAATACCACATACAATTTTAAGGAAATTTTAAGAAGATGGTGGAATCAAATTCCTCCAAGTATTAAAAGAAAGTTAACTTGTACTCCAACGATTGTATTTCTAAATTCAATCATAAAGAATTCATCAAAAATAAAGCCAATTTTGATAATGTTTATTGGAATAGATTTTGTAAATCTAGATTATCCAGAATTCAAGATTTATATACCTTTCTTGATGAACTGGAACAATTATATTACTTTGGTAAATTGATACATACGATAGGTGCCAAGGAACATTTTTTAGGATGTTTACCATAGTTTTTCTATAATAAATTTCATGTAGAATTGAAAAGGAGAAACCTAAATTTAGGTGAAATGAGTTTGGGTGCTATACAACAATCTGTTACGATCAAGAAGCCCAAAAATTAGTTAGGGATCTAAGTTGTAAATTAGGTAAAAGTCTTTGTTTAGAAGAAAAATATAAAATATTACAAAAAGATTGTGCTTCTTGTTCTTGTAAAAATAGGTCTACTAAACTGAAAAATTCCTATAAACCACAAACTCAGTAATGGAAATAAAGATATAATCCAAGTCCCTCCAAAAGATTTTGCAAAATGTTTAAATGATGTTCTAGGAAATTACCATAGAAAGATGTTAAATTCTTTCCATGTAGTGAACCACACTTCTCAAACCAATGCCCTCAAAAGAACCAACATAGTAAAAAGATGAATTTCATTTAGAAATATAACATATTAGAACAATATTTTGAATATGTTTCCAATGAACATGTTCCATTTGACCATGGAGACATTCTCCTTGAAATGTTTGATGAGTATTCTGATGAATCAACTGACCCTTTTCCCGAGGGGGGAGTGGTGAATGATTCTTATTCTTCGAATTTATCTAATTTTGATGTTTTTTATTTTAATAATATGAATAAATTCCCTTATTTATCCTCATCTCATAGACATCATAGTCATCATCAAAAACCTTTAAAAATTTCTCTTCAGATTGAAGAAGATCCAACCTACATAGGAATAAAAATTCATGTTAGCTTATTAAAAAGTAAATTAAAAAGAACACCTATAGAAAACATTTCTAAATATATGGCTATATAAAAACAACTAGAAGAAAAGAAAAAATAACTAAAGTTACATAAAAGACATTTAAAAGAAAGAAAAGTTTTTCTAGATTCTCAACCTTATGCTTCTACAGAAGAAGACATAGAAGAATTAGAAAAACTTTTAGAAGAAGAAGATATCCCTTCTGAACATTCATTAGAAAAAGAGCCTAGATAGCTATAACTGGAATTAACTAGATCTATGTGAAGAAAACATAGAATTCAACAACTAAAGACATTCATGGAATGGGCATCTAAAGAAATCCAAGAATTAATGCTTTAAGAGGACAGTGAAAATAGACTTTAGTATCAAGAAGAAACTAGTAAGATAGCCCTACTTGTAAATATAATAATAAATGAGAATAACGTACAAAAGCCAACGATTTCAATGTGTACATTCTTAATAAAGTTACTCTCTTTTAAGCCATACCTAGTCGATAGTTTACTAGATAGCAGAGTAGAAATTTCCTTAGGAAGACCAGGTATTCTACCTTAATTTTTATGGAAACCAAGACAAACAATGCATGTTGCCTTCAACATATAAAAATTTTTCATAGAATTTGAAGGAGACCTTCCTATTTTAGCTCTAGACAATTCTATAATGTTCTTTAAAATATTTCCATTAGGCCTTCCAATTTATGATCTTCTAATTGGTATAGGTAACCTTAGTCAATTTGAACCATATATCATCACAAATACTACTAGAATCCTAAAAAGCTTCTAATATCCTTGCTTATCATAAAAAAAAAATAAGGTTTGAACTACTGTACCTCCAAAAATTGGTAATACCTAGTGGATAGTTAACCAAGTAAGTAAAAAAGAGGAGCAATTTGAGAAAATGAAGGAAAAGCTGTTAACAGTAGCATTAGATGATCTAGTGGCCTTTCAATGGAAGAAATAACATTGGTATCATATTGATTTAAAAGATAATATCAAAATGAAAGTACAAACACATCACATAGGGATGTCACTAGACCTAAAAAATGGAGTGTGAAATAGAAATAAATCAACTCTTACAAAGAGGATTAATTCAACCTAGCACGAGCATGTTTTCTTGTGCTACCTTTTGTGTAAATAAAAGGACAAAAAAAATTAGAGGTAAAAAGAGATTAGTTGTTAACTATAAACCTCTAAATGACTTAATAAAATCTATACAACATCCAATCTCTAGTAAGGATGATTTATTTTAAAAGCTTCCAAATACACACATTTACTCTAAATTTGATCTAAAATTTAGTTTTTGGTAGATCCAGGTGTACATAGAGGATTGGTAGAAACCCACTTTCACTGTTCTAGATGGCTTGTGTGAATGGACTGTGTTACCCTTCAGAATCAAAATAGCTCCTTCCATCTTTCAGCAAAAAATGGATAAAATTTTCTCCTCTTTTCCATTTATTATAGTATATATTGATGATATTTTAGTAATGAGTAAATATGTTACTCAACATTTAGAGCATCTTGAACAAATTTTCCAATCAGTAGATAAGAATGGATTAGTACTTTCATCAACAAAAATGAAAATAGCACAAGAAAAAGCTGAATTCCTTAGGTTAGAAAGTATCCATGAGAAAGTAACACTTCAATCCCATGTCTTAGAAGTAATCTCCAAGTTTTCTAATAAATTGATAGAAAAGAAACAATTATAACACTTTTTAGGTTCTTTTAACTATGTGTCTAGATTTTACAAAAATTTAGTAAAAGATTGCAAGTTGTTAATTAAACAACTTAGTAATAGGCTATAACTTGGACCCCACAACATATAGACATAGTTCAAAAAATCAAAGAATACTATAAATATCTAGCTTAATTATGATTACCAACAGATGGAACATTAATCTTATAAATTGATGCATCTGATGAATATTGGGGAGTAGTGTTAAAAGAAGATCAGATAAAATATCTTTAACACATTCTCACTCTCTCACTGTTTACATAGATTTTCAATTTTCACCCATGAAAAGTCTAGTCAAATGCGGATGTAATTAAATCTAGTGGTTCTTGGTCAGTGTTTGACTTTTCCAAATTAAATTTAGAATCCTTCTAATCTCCACAGTGATGCATCCTCTTAAAATAATTTTTTCTTTTTGGTGCAAATTTCTAAAATCCATGTTGTTGCTATTGCCATTGCTGTTATTGCGTTTGCATTATAATTTTTCAAATTTTATGCGTTGGTATTTGCATTTTTAGATACAAAGAATCACCTAATCATTCATCTACAAAATGTTGGGGACTTGATTTTCTATCAATTTATAGACATAATCATACTAATGTTGATGTATAAATTTTAGATGCACTTAAACAAACTCTTATAGGGAGATAATTTATAGATACAATCATGATGTATAAATTTGGATGCACCTGAACAAACTCTTTTAGGGAGACAATTTACAGACACAATCATACTAATGTTGATGTATAAATTTTGGATGCACATAAACAAACTCTTTTAGGGAGACACTTTATAGACACAATCATACTAATGTTGGAGTATAAATTCTGGACACACATGAACAAGCTCTTTTAGGGAGACAATTTACTAACATAATCATTTTAATGTTGATGTATAAATTTTGGATGCACCTAAACAAACTCTTTTAGTGAGATTGGATAATGATAATAATTGAGAAACAATAGAGACATTCATATGGTGTGTGTGAATTAGGTTGGTGAGGGGGGGCCTACTGAGATGAAATTTCATGCGTCCACTTTATGAGAGTAATGAAGGTTTTAGGGTCATTGTGTGTAGTTGAAATCGAACCTTGACCCAGTGAAATCAGGTCCTTGCATCAGAAGCTTGTACGGGTTGGCATGTGGTTGACGCATGTGCTCTACAATTTTATGTGTTGGGCTACTGGGTCATTAGAGATAAATAAAATAACATTAAATAAATGAACACACTCTCATAGCTAGCATGGATAAAGTCCTTAGATGCTTTCAATGAACAACCCCCTATATTATATTTTATTGACTCTCAAAGTTTCAACGATGGTAATCTATTATTTTTAAATGTATTTTTTAATGTTGATTTAGATTCCCATGTATAGTGCATGGTAGTTTAGCAAGTGGTAATTAGTTTCTTTACTAGGGAGCAATGATTCTCACAAACATGTGGGAGTGGTGAGTGAGGCTTCAAAGTTTTCCAGTTAAGTGGAGGTATCATGAATTGATTATCATTTTTGTTGTTTCTTGGGGCATAGGTTCATGGGGAAGCTAAGAAAATTAACAAGTTTTGATTCATTTTAAGCAAAAATGGATAAATAGGGATTATTTGAAATGATGTTACGACACAGTTAGAGTTTACTTACAGAGAAGATTTGTAATCATTAGACTCTTGTAACAAATTAATGAATTAGTGGTAATAAATTAAAATAATGAAATTTTTGATAAGCAATGAAGATAAAAGTCATGGTGGTTTACGAAGAATACAACTTATGAAAAACAAGGTGAAGTAGTACACATCTAAGAACAAAAAGAGATACATTAAATATGATATACATTATTAGCTTACAAAGACTCAAAGAAGGTTTAGTTGATACAAAAGCATTTATTAAAGACATATCTATGGAATATGCTTGTCATATTGATGAGTGGCTAGGTACCCCTATCCCAAACCATATGAACCACAAAGCGTTCATGCACAATCTGGTTAAATTCCGTGGACTTTATCATTTTTGGTGCACCAGTTTTTTATGAAGTGAATCTTGCCTTAACTTCAATTTTTGTCTTCCCAATTACACTTGTGATATACATTGGTATGGTTAAGTGTAATTGAGGCATCCAATTTTTATCATTTTGTATTTTTATGGTTTTGGCACTTAAGAGAGATAAAGTGGTTGGACTAACTAATTTAATTTAACTATTCAACTAATGTATAACTACTCCTAACATAAGCATCCAGTCCCACTTTTCATACACGTCTTGAACCCACGTATCCACTGTTGGTTGACCAAGTGCTACGCTACTAGATGTACCAAGAAATAATGCTACTAGAATTTCTAAATGAATATGTGTTATGCTTGAAGTGGTCATACTTGTGTGTGTAATCTATCTTGCTTAATTGCGTCATTAACTTAATTTCTAGGAAACATTTAATAAATAATTAGAAACATTTAACAAATAATTAAAAGCATTAAATGGATAAATAAAATATTTAATCTATCCAAAGTGATACCAGTTTTATCAGAAAAGTTGTCTTTATTGCCACACACATTGTGATGGTTGAGTACAAAAATGCTCAAATAAAGATCCATACACTCAATGAATCCTCTTGTGAGCACTTGGGACAAAAATTATAACTTTCAAATGGAAAACTACAAGAACTTTGATGTAACTACAATCTCTCTTGCCATAAATGCAGCTAGTGGACGTGTATTTATAGTTAATTACCAACACTGTGTTGATGGGGTAGTGTTGATGCATGATATGATGCGTCAAAGACCCAGTTGATGTGCCTACATCAAAGATGCCTCATTGATGCAGTAGAACTTCAACTCATCATACCCCCACAACTGAATGAAAACTAATCCTTGAGTTCTTTACAAAATTGGGAAGGTATGGGATTATTAATTGACCTTTAAAAACAAAAAAATAGACTGACTTTGACAAGAAATGGAGTGCCTGGGTGTATAGATCAACACATTACAAAAAATGATGGTGTTCAAGACACAAAATTGAACACCATGAAAAGACTTCAAAATTAGATAGCACATTCCTTGATGACATGAAGTGTGATAGAGAAGATTAGATGGTCCTAGGTGGTGGTGGTTCCTAAGGCTCCAAAGGACCTTCACCAACTTCACACATGGGTAGTAGTTGAGGTGGCTGTAGCTATCTTGCTATTGTTGTAACTTCAGGTAGGAGGTAGAAAGCATCCATCAATGCTTTCATTTTTTCTCCTTCTAGGATCATGCATCATCTATGTAGCTTTGCCAATGTGGGTTGGAACGGGCACATCCTAGGGACATAGGATTTTTGGAAATAACTCCTTTACATCAATGAACCAGGTAGTGAACTATTTGCATTCAATGTTGAACACCCTAATTATGTCTTTAAGCTCCTGGTGGTCATTCATCTATTTGGCTAGGTTCTCAGCAATTTATCATTGATCTCTAATTTATTCTTTGAGAACTTTGAGTTTAGCATTTACTATCTCAAGCTTTTGCTTGGTGCCTTTGTAGTGCATGAACTCTGCCTTGTATAAAAGATACGAGCTAGCCACTTGCTTTTCCAATTTTGACCATGGTCATTCAATAGTTAGCATTGCTAGGTTTGCATATCAAAGATTGGTCAACTTCATATATTCTATCATTTCTTCGATTTACAACTCCTTTAAGAAGATCTCTATTTTGTTGTAGGCATCGATCCCATCAACGATGGGTTGTCAGACTTCTCTCCCTTATTGGAGCTATTGGAAGGCTTCATTCATTTTTTCCTTCATCATCTGAATGTGTTTTTCATTCACTTCCTTTTGCAAGCCAACTTGGTCTTTGTAGTGAATCTTCATTTATTCAAACTTGAGGGTCTCATTCTTCTAGGTGGCAATCTTGATGGCAGAATTGTGGCACAAGGCATGCACTTCCTCCATTGATAGATTTTTATTTTCTATGGTTAATCTCCTTAATTTAGTATTCACCTTGGCAAGTTTATCCTACTGTTGATGACTAAATTATTGTATTTGATCTTTTTTAGCATCAACATTATGTAGGCAATGATTCTATGTGATCAAGGTCTCGTTCTCCTGGTGCATCTATGCCAAGTCCTTTTGAATTGAATACATTTTTACTTCAACTATGGACTGGTTGAAGATGGCCATTACTGCCTCCTCCTCAACCTTTTGGAATCATTTTTGAAGCTATTTGAAAGCTTCATCTATTATTATTTTTGCTAAGGATCACAAGATTAGCAAGTTAGACATGTAATTTGACAACCTCAATGACCAAGCATTGATTTCATTCTTGAGCTATTTGGAGTTGCCCCTCCAAAATGATGCACTTGCCCCTTGCATTCAGTAGCTCTAATTGGGTTGTAGTGATGTCTTCCAAAAAATTGAAGATATCCAAAATTGGTTGCTTGGTTCCCACCAATCATTTCAATAACGCTTCATGTTGGGTTGCATTTAACTTTCCGCTAACTGTGCCTATGGACATTTGCACATCTTGAAGTGTAGATATGTTTGGTATAGATGTTGTAGGTGCATTTAATGCTTTAGTAACACAATATGTAACAAATTTAGCTATTGTTTCCTACCCTTGGTGCTGCATCACCAAAACAGTTGCCCCTTTGCCTTCCTCCAAATGCATCAAGAAAGTGGCAGCATTCCTAGAGATTTCTAGGAATAAATGGTATTGTCATAAAGGAACTATTACTTCTTGAGCATTGGGATTTGATCTTGCAAACAACTTCATTCATTGGGTAGAGAAAAGTGTACCACCTCTCTCCATTTGGCTAATTGTTCTGGCCACCTCATTAAGGTGACTCATTACTTGTTGGTATATAGATGAATCTGGTCCACTTGTTTTTGCACATTGCTCTTGTTCACTCAAGAGTTGCTCTTAGATTTTATGCAAACATTCAATGCCTATGTGAACCTCTAGTGTTGTTTCTTGAGTGGGTGGTGGTGGCAGATGCTCCTATTCTTGGTTTATTCACTAGCATCTTCTCTTTCATGATCTTGAACCATGAGGCCAAGGGAGTATAAATGAGTGTATTATTGGAGTAAAAAAAAATTTCTACCCTTTTGTAGAGTCTTCAGATGAGGCGTGGAAAGGGAAAGGTTTTCCTTCCACATTCATTATCTTTGAAATTCTTCTTAATCTTCAAGTATAGTAGTTGTGGAAGGTTGAAGGGAAATGTTTTGCTTAGAGTGGTGCATGCTTAGGCAAAGAATGTAGTCACCTTGCTTGGCTTGACCTTTGTAGTGAGGTGATAGGCTAATATTTTAAAATAAATGCACTCCACTAGAGTGATCATGCCATACTTCTTATGGTCAACTCTATAGCATTGTTGGGTCCACTCCTTCTTAGCCTTAGGTTCACCTTGCATTGATAGTTTCACCAGCTATGTTCTAGTGTTAGGTAACCCAAGTGCCTGTACAATAGCTTCTATTGAGTAGGATACTTGAATATCCTTGATTTTGATAGTGGACCCCAGCCTTCTATTGCTCTAGAAGAGATATGTCTCTCTCATGTACCACTTCCCACTAGATGTAATTATTAGCCACATGGGAGAGGTTTTCTATTGAGTCTTGACATATGCTGGAGCTTTCTCAAGGAATGACCCAAAGTTGATCTCCTGAAGGACTGATCATTGAATTTCTTGGGACTTGATGATGTTAAGGTAGGCTTGAGTCAAAGTGACCTCAATCCTTGGCATGGGTCTAGACACTTCTTGTTGTTGTGATTGTTCTGTAGACACTTCTTCTTTTTGAATCTATTAGATAAATTTCACTTCAAGCTCCTCATGAAGAGGTCCCGTTACATGGGTTACCTTCAGTGGTTCTTGGACTTATTCCTATTGGCCCCTTCTGGTTCTAGGTTTTTTTTCTCATGGTTGAGAGGGTTCTCCCTCTTGCAGGTATTTCTATTTTGGTGTCATCTATAATCACAATGAGATGATGGATTAGTAATCATTTTGTAACTCAAAGCAATTGGGATACCTTTATCTCCTAAGGATAGTTACACTTTGCCTAAGTTGTGATTATAGTTTATTTAATTACTCAAATTATTATTTATTTATGTATTATCATTAATAAATCATCTTACAGGTTTTTGGAAGGGTTAACTCTTGAAAAAATTAATGTTTGTATATTGTTAAGTTTACTAATCCTTTGGGGGAGTTAGAAAAATTTTCAAAAATTTTCATTGGAAACCTTAAGGTTTGTAGCAACATGATAAATATCTTACCTCTGGTAAGTGAAAAGTTGAAGAATGGAGTGATTTGGACAAACGGTTAGGAAGTTAAGGGCTTTGGAAGTTTTTGGGCTCTAAAAAATTGCAAAAACTCCATGTGTGTTATGAGAAAATGACAAAAAATTTCTAAATGCATGACAGTATATATAGGATTTTTACACTACGTCGACAAGGCCTCATTGAGGAGGGAGGATGCATCATCGAGGTCTCAATGATGTAGCCTTTCACCACCATAGATGACTATTGACTTTGGTTAAACTTGCAAAATACAAGGAATTTTTTAATGAAATTAGGATCAAGTGAAAGCTCAAAAGTCCATGAACAGTATGAAAACATGCAAAGAGAATGTTGAAGCTCATAAATTTGAAAAAATGGAGAAGAATTAATTTGGGGAATGAATGAAATAAAAGGTTAAGGAGCATTGAGTGGAATGCTCAATGGAATATGCGAAAGATAATATTGTAGCAATGTTAAAGGTAAGGAACCTTAACTAACCAAACCAAAAGCTATGTAAGTGGATCCTCCCCATAGCAGGCTCATGTCCTTTGTGCTCTTGCATAATCTCAATTGAAGAGTCCATGGGCCCCAAAGTCAATTTAATGATTATGAAATGTTAAGGACCAACCAAAAAGAATCCACTTAAGAATTCAAACACATCAAACCAAGACATAGAGCATAACATAGAACATGGCAGTGAGGTGAGTTATGGTAGTATGGATGGATGATAGAGAAGGTGGAATGGAGTTCCAAATTGAGGTTATAAGAAGTACCTTATGGAATTTATGTTTAAAATGACCCAAGAAGATCCATCCTTAGTCTAGACCAAAACCATCCTCTTTCAGTGACTTCACATTGCCACTCTAAGACCGATCCAACCACACAAGACACAAGAGTGCTTTCAAAAAACAACCATTGTTCCATAAGAAGAAGAAAAGAGAGAAGTAGGAAGTGAAAGAGGGCTCTAGTTAGAGAATACTTTTAGGCATAGGTGGCTATCTTTCTAGTCCCATAACTAGTACTTGTAACCTATTTATTTGTCCAAGGAGTGTGCTTTGAATTCCCATTGTTTCTTTTGAAATGGGAATCATACCATGTAAGGACTTATTTGTGTCTATGGGATGTGCTTTGAATTTCCATTTCTTTTTCTATTTTTTAAAAAATTTTGGATGGGAACCATACCATGCAAAGACTTATTTGACTTCCTATTAGTGGTTGGTATGGAATGGTAAGAAGCTCATGAAAAACACTCAAGAACTTAAGAAATTAGAAGAGTACAAAGTGTATTGAGTTTCCTTAAAGTCACACCCTTTACAAACCTTTGAATCTTTCTTAATTTTGGAACTACCAAGGTCACCAATTGATTAAAAGTTTCTTTAATGAAAGAGACCTTAAATTCCCAAAAGAAGGAATGCCATAGAGTTTATTGGATGGGTGGATGATGTGGACTCATTGCTTGTTCCATGAAACATAAACCATGTCAAAGTCATCAGACATTAGAATTCAAAAATAGAAACTAGACATTGACAATCACAACATTAATTACAAACCATCATTAGTAAACAGTAACAGTGGCACTATGTCTTGTCACAATCAAGCAATTTTATTAGCCAAAATGAGAAAATATCACACTTGAACAAAAAAAAAAGTAAAATATATAAGAAAGTTTAAAATAATTAAGAAAGGCTCAAAGTTACAAATGATGGTACAAAATTAGAAAAATCTAATTATCCAAAAATTTGTAAAATAAATAATTCACAAAATAAAAAAAATGTGGAAAACAAAAAGTAGAAAAATTGATAAGCCTTATGGATAGTTAGCATGAATGGCCATCTCCCCCATGACTAAGTTAGAAGGAGGAGATTCGAAAAGTTCATTCACTGAGGCAGTAGTTGCACTGGCCTGTCTTGGTTCAAGGAAAGGCTTTACTTGTTGGATGCTGACTAATTGCTTTTTATTTGGGTTATCAGGTTTGTAGATTATCATGGCCCCAGAGGGAAAGGTTTGGTCAATTATATAAGGTCCATCCTACAATGTTTGAGATCTTTCCTTTTTGGGGTACATGTGTAGGGTTCCAGTAGAGGACCTGATCTACTGGTTGAAATTTTACCTTTCATACTCTAAGGTCATGCCGTTGCTTGCTGAATGCCTTATGCACCTCATTCAAAGATAAGGCCACTAATTGATTCTCATCTAGCATGTTTAGGGTGATTAATTTTTCTTTTTGTGCTAGACTTAGGTCAAGCTTCAGATCATAGGTTATTGAGAATGTACAAAGCTTGGATTGGATTGGAAGTGTTGGAAGTTTTTTGTACACTAACTCATAGGGAGAATAGTCAATAGAAAGTTTTCATGTTAAACGATAAGCCCAAAGGGCATCATTAAGTTTTGCACTTTAATATTTCCTATATTTTCTAATGATCCATGTTAATATTTTTGTGATATCCTAGTTGGTTACCTCTGCTTGACTATTGGCTTAGGGGTGGTAAGGTGTTGTTAATTTATGTTCAACCCCTAAGTGTTGCATTAATTTTCTAAAAGTGGCACCTATGAAATGAGTTTCATTATTAAAAATTAGTGAATGTGGCATCCCAAACTTATTTATAATATTTTGTTATATAAATTTAGTAGCAGTGGACAATGTACAATCAGTAACGGCTGCTACTTTTTCCCATCTTGTGTAGTAGTCAACTGCTACTATAATATATGTCTTTCCATTGGATATGGGTGTGATGGGACACATGAAGTCAACACCCCATATGTCAAAAGGTTCTAGTGGTTGAATCCACTATTGAGGATTTTCCATGCAAGTGGTCATCCCACCATCTTGTTGACAATGTTCATAAGACTTAATGAACTAGTGGGAATTCCTAAAGATTGTAGGCCAATAGTATCCTGCAATCAGGATTTTTATGGCCATGACTTGCATAGTGGCCTCTACAAGGTTCTTCATGAGCATCTTGGAGAATCTGTAGTTAATCTTCGTTAGAGAAATACCCATGAAGTAGGCCATTGACACACACCTTGTAGAGGTGTCTGTTGATTTCCATGAAATATTTGGCCTAATGAAGAAATTATTGCTTCTATCTAAAGTCAAGATCTTATGGCATCTCTTGAGTGAGAAGATAAGTGAGGATGCCATTGTAGCATGTTGTTTTTGTGGGCATTTAATTAGTTATTTCCCTTATAAAGAGGAGTTCATTTGGAAACTACTCAAAGAGTGGGCTCTCCTCCTCTTTATTATCCTATATTATGCAAGAGAGGTGGTCAATGATCACATTCTCAATCCCTTTTCATCTACTGTCATGAGATCGAATTCTTACAAGATCACAAACCACTGTATGACACAAGGGCTTACCATTGGCTTATTCATGAGGAAGCGGATTGCACTATGGTCCATATGCACAAATACTTTGTAATCAAGCACATAGTACCTAAACTTTTTAAGAGCGTACACCACTACCATTAGTTCTTTTTCTGTTATGGTGTAATTTAAGTATGCTCCCACAATGCTTTGGCTTGCATAATAGATATAGTATGTATGTTTCTTATCATTCATCTATGTGAGCACTACTCCCAAGGCATAGTTAGATGCATTTGTCATGATGTGAAAGGGTCTAGACTAGTTTGGTGCTCATAGGATTGGTGTTTCTACGAGTTTCTTTTTTAATTGTTGGAATTAAGGTGCATCTTTCTTTGTAAGTTCTACCAATGACTTTGTGAGCTTAAAGAACTTCTCTATGAATCATCGATAGTAGCTAGTGTGTCCAAGGAATGAGTAAACATCTTTAATAGTCTTTGGTTGGCATGTTATTCCTTGGATGACCCTTATCATTTTTGGGTCTACCTCAATCCCTTTTTGCAAAATTCAATGCACTAGCACAATGCCTTCTTGGACCATGAGATGGATCTTGTACTAATTGAGCTAAAATTTTATTTCAACACATCTCTTTAATACTTGCTCTAGGCAGTCCAAGGCTTACTCAAATGTAGCTCCATAGGTGGAAAAGTCATCCATGAAGACTTCTACACCACTATCGAATTACCATTGGAAAATACTAAGGACCAAGCATTGAAATGTTGCAGGGGCATTGCACAGACCAAATGGCATCTTACAATATGAAAAATTCCCTGAGGAACTTGTGAATGTTATCTTGGCTTGATCATCTATGCAATTCGGATTTGGTTATAGCCACTATAACCATCCAACAAGCTATAAAAACATGCATAGATATGGTGTCCAATACTTGATCCATAAATGGAAATGGAAAATGATCTTTAAATGTTGCCATATTTAATAGCCTAAAGTTGATGCAGACCTACCATTTTCCCCTTTTCTTTAGTACAATTACGAGTGGGCTAACCCACTCACTATCCACGATTAGATAGATGAACCCTACCTTGAGGAGTTGTTCAATTTCCTCTTTGATGATCTACTTCAATTTGGGGTTCAATTGCCTTTGTGGCTCTCTTCTAGGCTTCATGGTTGGGTTGGTGTAAATACAATGCTGGCATATCCTTGGATCAATTCCAATCAGCTCAGGATATGACCAAGCAAAGGCTATTGGCCATTTGTTAATAACCTTCGACAACTTTTCTTTTTGTTTGGGAGCAAGTTTGGAATTAATTATGACTAGGTTACCATTATTTAAAAATGCATATTCCATACTAATCGGTAAATGTTTTAGCTCTAGATGCTTCTACTTGAAGTTATTAGGGATTTCTAACTCTCCCCAATAGGTATCATCATCTTCGTCAGAGAGTTGGAAATGAACTTGTTCAATTTTTTCCATGCCTTTAACATAAGCACATGTTAGGCTCTCAGTTGGTTCCATGCATAATGTGCTACTATTTGAGTTAGCTATCAACCACTAGGTACCCTCCTATTTTGTGACTACTATGTAGAGACACCTTTGAATATTAATTTCTTGCACACACTAATTACATGTTTTAATGTATGTACTCTTGATGGATCAAATCTTTTGCATGCAATTACACCCATTATCATTGTATGCAATGCATGGACTATGCTTCTTCTCTATCTTTTCCAATTCATTTTCTCTGGATATTTCGAGATATAGGTCCCTTATACCCATACGTGTGTTGAATGTGCTTAACTAAGCCCTTCCCATAATGATGGGAAAGTCACTTTTGCAGTTTTCAACCTTGATCACTAAAAAATCAGTAAGATAGAACCACCCACAAACTATGGTCACAATGTCCTCTACTAATCCTAGAGGGACAGTAATTGACTAATTTTCCAACTCTAAATAGATGTTTCTCTTCTTGAGAGGTGGTAGGTTCCAAGCCTTATACATGTCATGGGAGATTAACTCCGAAACCAAAGTCAAGAAGAGCCTTGCATGGCTCATGTCTAGTGATCTACATGTAAATGAGTGAACTTCTTAGATTAAATCTTTTCGTGGAAAGATTACCAACCTTGGTCTTGTTGGAAACATCATGAGTTAGGATTATAGTGAAAATCCAAGGCAAAACTTTGTTCGAAGGGCACTTGAAGGTGTTTGATGCAAAGGATGAGGGTATTGGAGATGCAAGATGATTAGTTGAACTAGATTGTGAGAGTTGAAGAGGACTATTAGGTCAAAAGAAGGGTCTTTTCTTGGATCAATTATTCAATCCAATTGGCTGGAAAGTCGATTGTGAATGTATAGCCCTCATAGCATTTTGTTGTTGCATTTGTGGAGGAATCTCACCCTGCATGGATGGAGTAGAAGGCAACTGGGTTGAAGGTGGAGGTGTGTGTGCAGACAAATGTAGAGCATGGTATGGACATGTGTTTTCCCCTTGATAGATGGTGAATGTATTTAGTGGTACTCTAGAGGGTAATAGTGATGCTAAAATGAAGTATGACTTGTAGAACTTCTTGGAGAGATAGGTTGTTGAACATAGTACATGTATGGATCTAGTTGCCTATAAGGTACTATTGCCTTAATAGTGGCATTCCTAATGATTGTGGTTAGTACCACTATTGGTATTGTTCATAAGGTTGTGGAGGAGTTCCACTTGGGTAGTAAGCTTGTTACTATTGGTGGAACTGCCTTGGATTGCCTTGAGGATAAGACAATCGTCTAGGTGCTTGCCTATGTGCTAACTGAGGATTTAATGCATACATCCTAGACTCTTGTAGGTGTGACACCATAGGGCAACATCCCGTTGGATGTTCATATTGATAGATGTCACAATTAGTTTCATCATCAAAGTCAGTTTTCATAACTCCCCCTACTAGTACAGCTTTGTCCTTACTTATTTGGTAGGCACATTTAGCTTCTTTTTGCCATCTATGGTTACAATCACTATTTTTCTCTTTGGATTCTTCAAAAATCTTCATAGTAGTTTAAAATTTTTCATTCAAAGAGTCCCATAATTTGTCAACCTTTGCTGAAATTTTAGAAATAGACTTTTGGACGGGCAAGGTTTTCCTATTCATCACTTCATTAAGCAGTGACTCCTCCTCATCACAAAATTGGACCTCCCATTTTCTAATGGAAGGATCCCTATTATACTCTTCTACACTTTCCATTTTTTTAGCTCACCTTATTTTTTTGCGACCTGCTCAATTAGCCTTTGGATCTGATGAGCTCTAAATTCAAACAATCTTTCTTCGGTGTACATCCCAAGTGTTCTTCTAGTTTTTTCTCTAAGCCCATCTATGATGTGACAAAGTTGTTCCCTTTGAGAATAGCCATGGCTAGGGCATTGGTGCAAGACTGAATGGTATTTTCCCATGGTAGCATCCAAGGATTCATGTGTTCCTTATTTCTAGCCTTGGATTTTCCTTCTTAGATTAGACACTCTGAAGTATCTCTAATATTTATCATTAAATAGCTCTAACATGGTACTCCATATGTAGATGGATTCTAGCTCTAAAGACTGGCACCAGCATTCAGCTTCCTTGATGAGTGTCCTTCAGAAAAGCTTGAGTCTTTGCCATTCATTTTCTATTTTTTGAAAGGCACAAGCATCATGAAAAGCATGTAGATGCATTTGTGGATCATAGTTGTATTCCCCTCAAATCTTGGGATATTATTCATGTCTAAGCACTTGATTCAATTGCCTTTCACATGCCTACCTGGAATGTTAACTACCTTTGCAATGTTGAGCATACTTTAAGATGATAATAGAGGTTCATCATCATCACTACATCGATGATGGTTTTAGCCACCCCTTCAATCTTGATGGCCTTTGATGAGTGGCGAGGTACCCCTACACTCCACCATACGAATACGAGCATGCACACGCGATCCAGTTGAACTCTGCAGACTAAATGCCTTAACGCCACAAGAAACACTTGGGGTTAATCGTTTGTTGTCTTCCCAGGTTTGCTTGTATGTGTCACGGTGTATGGTTAAGCAAGTCTGAGGTATGTGATTTTTTTGGTATTTTCGGCTTATTTTCTATGCTACCAGGAGAAAGGGTTGAGAAACTAAGCTAACTCTAACTAAGATCTAAGTCTAAATTAACTAGCGTCAGCATCTGTTCCCACTTACCGGGCACACCCTGAACTATGCAACTACAGCTTACCAAATGCTAACCGTTACTGGGATCCCCACACGTAACGCAACTGCTCAAAGTGGTCGTACTGAGGCACCTATTTAGCCTACGTGTGATAAGCAGCCGATTCCTTAGCCAGCCGTACACACCCGTGGGTGCTCGTAACTAAGTCGTACTTATCACA
>MNCI01029802.1:38101-141022 GCA_015680685.1 Gnetum montanum | reverse complement strand
TTTCTTCTGTATTGTCCTTAGGTGAGTTGATTTCGTGAGAAGAAGCCATTCTTATTGGTGTGCAACTTCACCGTTATTTTCTTGTTCTTTATTAACTGATTAACCCTAAGGTTCGTTTTAAGCTCACAACGATGTGAGTGAGATCCCTTATGTTAAATTGGCGAAAAAACACTTAGTCCCCAGCAACGGCGCCAATGATGAGTGGCGAGGTACCCCTACACTCCACCATACGAATACGAGCATGCACACGAGATCCGGTCGAACTCCACAGACTAAATGCCTTAACGCCACAAGAAACACTTGGGGTTAATCGTTCATTGTCTTCCCAGGCTTGCTTGTATGTGTCACGGTGTATGGTTAAGCAAGTCTGAGGTATGTGATTTTTTTGGTATTTTTGGCTTATCTTCTATGCTACCAGGAGAAAGGGTTCTGAAACTAAGCTAACTCTAACTAAGATCTAAGTCTAAATTAACTAGCGTCAGCATCTGTTCCCACTTACCGAACACATCCTGAACTATGCAACTGCAGCTTACCAAATGCTAACCGTTACTGGGATCGCCACACGTAACGCAACTGCTTGAAGTGGTCGTATTGAGGCACCTATTTAGCCTACGTGTGATAAGCAGCCGATTCCTTAGCCAGTCATACACACCCGTGGGTGCTCGTAACTAAGTCGTACTTATCACACGATCTAGCCTAGCAATGAGCAGCCGATTCCTCAACTAGCCGTACACATTAGACCCGGGAGTTACCAAGCGCAAAATCCTGGAATACGCTACTGGGTTACCAAGCATCCAATGCTTGTAATTGAGTCGTACTCATGCATTGCGTCAAGCAGCCGATTCCTTGACTAGCCATACACGTCCGTAGATGCTCGTAATCAAGTCGTACTTGAACGCACTAGGAAAGCAGGAAATAAAGCAATAAATGAAACCATGTGCTGCAAGGGTTATCCAAACAAGTTCGTCTTTATTTCCGTACACAACTTGGGTTCAGGTTACAAGCTGCTCGAATAAAGAGCCGTTCACTCTAGGACTCCTACTTCGGGCACATGGGTAAAAAATTCTAACTCTGGAGTGATCAATCTGCCAGAGCTTCGCTACACTAGCTAGGATTGGGAAATAAAGGGAGTTCTGCCTCTTATTTATAGAAATGGTGGCGGGACGCGATATCGCGTACGCGATATCGTAGGAGAAGACGCGATATCACGTATGCGATATCGCATGGGATGCGATATCACGTCGGCCGCGATATCGCGCGTCTCATCAGCCTTCATGGTCATTTTTTCTTGTTGATCACCTTCATCATGATTATTTTGATGGTAGCTTCTATGAGAACCATTAGATGAAGAGGAATGTTTAAAATTGTATGAAGAGGATGAAGAGGAAGGTGGACCACCACTACCACTACTTTTTCATTTATTACGACCATCATCCTTAGATTCCTTGCCATTGTGATGCTTACCCGAGTCCCTACCTTGGCCGTCACTTTTTTCTTAACCTAGTTTATGAATAGTGGATCACAAGTTTAGGTTCACACCTTTGTCACCGATAACAAGGGGCAAAGAATCTTCATGTTGAAAACCTTCAAAGGGAGTATCCTCATTATCATCCTAATCGAGTAGGAACAAGGAATTAGTTTAGTGTTTTCCCTTTGTAGCCTCATGGAGTTTCTCTTGACTTTGATCTCTCTTATGTTGTGTTTTGGTGGGATAGTAGTTTCGAGTATCATAACCATTCAAAATGTATTCTTCATGAAGATATGTAATGTCTAACTTCTCAAGGGTTTGAAACAACATCCTAGACATAGATCTATCGGGGGCTAAGATGATGTTGCCCTCCATATCATGTCATCACAACTGTTTATCTTGATGTAGAATGAAGGTGAATTTTGGGACATACTCATTTGGATGAGTATATACCACTTTTCACTCCTATGGGATCAATGATTTGACATCTTCACTATTGTAAGAAGAAGACATTTTGCAATATATAATAAAACATTAGTGTGCTCTTATAATTCTATGTATAGCAAGAATGATATTGACCTTGAGGTTCGTACAATGATATTAATGGTATTCACTTAAACTTAAATAGTGCACGTTTCAACAAAGAAAGTACCTAGAAATGGTGCCAATGATGATTGGTGAGGTACCCCTACATCCAACAATATGAATCACAAAGCATTCATGTATGATCCAGTTGAATTCTATGGACTTTATCACTTCTAGTGCACTAGTCCTCTAGGAAGTAAATCTTGCCTTAAGGTCAATCATTGTCTTCCCAATTATAGTTGTGATGTACATTGGTATGGTTAAGTGTAATTGTGGCTTCTAATTTTTATCATTTTTTATTTTTATGGATTCGACAATTAAAGATAGATAAAGTGGTTGGACTAACTAATTTAATTTAACTATTCAACTAATGTCTAACTAGTCCTCATTGATATGTTGCATTAATTAGGCCTTGTCAATAAGACCTAGTCAACATAGCCAACATAACTATGACTCATCACATATGAAATATGATGTATATTGTTGATTTACAAAGACTCAATGATGGTATAGCTAAGAAAAAAAACATATGTGAAAGATATATTCATGAAAACTATGTTTATATGATTATAATATGAAACATGCGAAGATGGAATGACAAGCATTAAAGCATGTAACCATAATTGATAACTAAATCCATGCAAAAGTAGTTATGAATAAAATCTGCAACAAAAGGAAGTAGTCATGAATTTAACTTACAAATTGCACATGAAGTACTAGAGCCAAAGACTAAAATACATTGTGAATAATTACTCACATCAACATATAGAATGGAAAAAGAAGGAAAAGAATTGTCATGAGTCAACCTTGTGGACTATAGATTAATTAAGATGTACTTGTATCCAAAAGGGAGTGTGAAGTGGTTGATGAAGCATCATATGTCTAGTAGCTACATTGATACATCCATATCAACATAGCCCCATCAACGTATCCTTGAATGCGTTGATGCTAAGTTGCTCGAATCTTATGTATATGCACACACCCTTCAAATAAAGGCACCATTTGGTCAGTAGTGTAGCAAAACTCTTGTATTTTCTCTCGTAATCTTAGCGAATAGTTAATGATTACCCATAACATGGACTTATACCTAGACACATTCCATGAATGATAATAAGATTGAAATTGACTCATATTCATTATAGCATTTTAACCTAGAATAGATTTATTTTCAATGGAATTTACTTTCTAAATACATAGCTAATATTTACATTTTCATGCACATTAATCAATTGGTAGAATGAGTGTGACCAATTTTGAGCATAAACACATATTCACTTGGCAATCCTAGTAGCGTTATTGCTTCGTTCGCCTAGTAGCATAACACTTGGTAATCCTAGTAGTAGGTATGTGAGTTTAAGATGTGTATGGTAAGTTGGGAATGGATATTCATTATCCCTATGATAGTTTAGGATTTATCTTCTTATTATAAGTTAGATTAATTAAATAATTAATTTTCATATTTTTATATAGCTTAGTCATGATTGCACAACATCAATAATCATATGCCTCACTTTGGACTAAGCTATATGTGACAAAGCTACCACTAGTCCAAGTGAGAAGATAGTGACCTATGAGCAACAGTTAACGATTTAGATGACACACTAATTCAATCCACAAAATTTGACCAGCTTTCACATGAATGCTTGTGATTGATATGGTTGGGCATAAGGGACACTTTTTTTGCTTATCATTGGCACCATTACCTCCAATGGTGCTAGTAATCTAGATTAGTTATATTATAAATGATTATTATAAAAGCATTCACAATTCAATTTTTAGAAAATATTAATATTTTAAGTCACATACATTATGAACTAAAAATGTGTCCTCTTCATATAGGGTTGATAGTTCATCACATGATAAGAACAAGGAGGACCTCAAGGCCTAGGTTCTTCTACAAATCTAAAAGATATGAAGAAAGGAACCATAGTGGAAGATATAGTAGCCATGGTGATTCTCCTAGTTCACCATCTTCCTTTTCATCTTCAATGTCTAGTCTTGGCGAAGAAGAACATAGGTATGGAGATAGAGCTCCACTAAGAGATCAAGATGAAGATAGAAATAAAAATGAAAAACAAGATGTAAGGTTTCAAATGGAGCATCGACAAGATCATCATAATTAGACAAATAGAAATAGCGATTATGACCATGACATGTCTGATGATGATGAAATCTTATTATCTACTAGAAGCATGAAACAAATCATGGAGGCAATTAGAATACTCAATAGGCATCAAAGGAAAAGCCACATCATATAACTTGATATGAATAACATTTCTAAATTTGAAGGAGGCTATCAATTTGATCCATAGCATCATTTACAAGCCTTCCATGATGCTTGCACCTTGTAAAATATTAAAAGTAAGTAGCAAAAGCTTAAGCTCTCCTCTAGGATACTCATAGAAGACGTTGAAAGTTGGTATAGATTTTTGGAACCTGATTTAATCCACTAATGGTCTATAATGATTGAGCTCTGCCACAAGAAATACCAAATCTATTCAAGAGTGTTTAATATAATAAAATAAATCTAAGGATGGAAGTAAGAAAACCATGAATCCCTTGATGTGGCATTGGGCAAATACTATTCTCTACTACATAGATGCTAAGGCTATGGATTTTCTTAAAAAGATTAGCTTTGTCACATCATAGATGGGATTCATAACAAAATAAGGGATGCCCTTAGAATCTATGCCCAAGAAAGATTATCAAAACTAAAAGCCCATCAGATACAAATGTTAATTGAACAAGTTGCAAAAGAAGAAGGAGAGTTGTGTAAAAGGGTGAGCATTCAAAAATATAATTCAAATCCAACCCTTTGAAAAAAAGAGATCAATATTTATGATTTGTAAGAAGAGGCAACTTTTGATGAGTTGATTTCACATAAAAACTTATCAATACAAAAGTATATTACTAAGATTGAAGTAAGGGTAGATAAGATGTGAGAGTTGATGGACAAAAAAATTACAACCAACTTGAAAATAATAGAGGAGAAGGTAAAGACAGTAGGATTAAGTGATCAAGATAAGAAGAGGAAAAAAAATAAGAGAACAAGAAAGGACACGTATCAATAAAAAGGAAAAATAACTGTAGTAGAAGAGGTTGTAGACTCAAATTTAGAGAAAGATGGATGTGACATCTATCGATATGAATATCCAAAGGACTATTGCCTAGTAATGTTACATCTACAAGATTTTGGGGTTTTCACTTTGAATCCCAAGTTTCTGGAAAAGTAGATGCCTAAGAGATAACCTTATCCATGAAGTAATTATAGACAGTCATACAACCAATGGTACTATCCCAGTTGGACTCCTTATCAACCTTAAGATTATTATCAACAATAGTGGTTAAGCCCATAATTGTGGAGAATGCCATCAACAAACCAACAATATTCCTATTGCTAACTAAATCATTATGGATATTATGTTTAACAATCTATTTTTTTCAAATGGTTCTACTGCCCATAACTTAATGCACTACTACCACCCTTTTGAATACCATCAACCTAAAACATTGATGAGCAACAAGTAGAACCTACGTCCAACCATACAAATCACTAATCATTTACATGTGATCTAGTCAAATTTTGTGGACTTATAGCCATCTAAGTACATTGGTCTCTAGGAAGTGAAACTAACCATTGCAATCATTGTCTTCCCAATTACACTTGTAAAATGCAAAGGTAAGATTAAGTGTAACTAAGGCATATGATTTTTATCATTATTATGTTTCCTAAGGGTAAGGAATAATGTATAAAATAAAATAATTAAATTGCTAATTTATTCTAACTAGCTACACCTAACTAATTCTAACATAATCATCCATTCCTACTTACAAAACACATCCTAAACACATTTAATGTTACTGGGTTACCAAATGTTAAGAGTTATTGGGATTACCAAGTGCTAAGTATATGTTTGAAGTGGTCATACTTATGTTCTTAATTAATTACTATTTAATTTAGCTTAATTAGCTTAATTGCTTACTTAATTACATAAAGCATTAAAGGAAATTGCATAAAACATTAAATGCATAAGTAAGCAATTAATCTATTTTGAGGTGTTACAAGGTTTATTAGAAAGCTTATCTTTATTGTCACACACATGGCTGTGCTCAGGTACAATAGTACTTGAATAAAGAGCTATACACTCTTTCACTCCTGTAGGCACTTAGAAAAATATTCTAACTTTCAAGCAAGAAAAATACAAGATTTGCGCTACAACTATGACCAAATATGTCATAAACATGGTGGGTAAGCATGTATTTATAGGCAAAAATAGACACTACATCGATGAGGCCATGTCAACGTATCAAATCCCATGTCAATGCAACTACGTCAACGGAACCTAAGAAAATGCAACTCATCATTCCCCCATGACTAAATGAAAACAAGTTTCTTACAAAATTTTGGGAAGGTATGGAATTATTGAATAACTATTGGCATTTACAAACATAAACACAAACAAACCTAAGTGTCCACGTGTACAGAATTACAATCATTACAAAATTTTGATGTTTAGGACAATAGAATTGAACACCAGGACAAAAATGACAAACTTAATTCCTCTAATAGCACAAAGATGAGGAAGAATTTCAAATGGTCACATGTTGTGAAGGTTCCTAATGCTTCGAAAGACCTTCTTCTACTTTAGGTGCATGTGGTGGTTGAGATAGTTGTGGTTGTCCTATGGTAGTTGAAACTTTTGATGGAAGATGTAAGGCATCCAATAGTGCCTTCATCTTCTCCACCTTACTTATACGATCATTCATAGTTCACGCTACTTCACGAATGTGGGAACATCCCAAGGATAGGACATTACTAGGAACATCTCCTTTTCATTGATGAATTAGGTAGTGAATTTCCATTGAATATCAAATTCCTTTACTACATTCTATAGCTCTTGGTAGTCACTCATTCTCTTGGCCAAGTTCTCAATAGTAGATCATTGATTAGTAAAGTGTTGCCTAAGAGCATCAAGTTCTACATTTTCCACCTCAAGCTTCTACTTAGCATCTTAGTGATGTTTGAACTTAGCTTTGTACAACAAGTATGAACTAGCCACCTATTTCTCCAATTCATATTATGGATGTCTCATAGTCAGCATTGCTAGATTTGCATAACAGAGATTAGTAAGCGTCATGTCCTCCATCATCTTCTCAATCTACAGCTTCATCATGTAGATCTCTACCTTGTTGTAGTTATTGAGCCTATCAAAGATAGGCTACTAGACATCACTTCCTTCCTTACATGGCTAGAGGACTGTATTAACTTTTTTCTTTGCCATTTAAATATTTTTTTCATTGATTTCATTTTGTAGATCAGCATGATATTTAGAGTGATTTTTTAACTCTCTTAAACTTGAGAGCCTCATTTTTCCAAGTAGCTACCTCTATTGTAGATGTCTCACAAAGAATTTATACTTACTCCATGGAGAGATTTCTATTTTTAGTTTTCAATCTCCTTAGTTTAGTATTCACTCTAGTTAGCCACTCTTGCTATTGATGGATAAAATATTGCATTTGCTACTTCTGCTCATCTACATTTTGTAGGTGGTCATTTTCTATAATCAAAGTGACATTCTCCTAGCAAGTTTGATTTAAGGCCTTTTGGATATTATGAATGGTGACATTGGCCAAGGACTAATTTAAGATCACTCTCTCCTTCATTTTCTCAACCTTATTGAGATTATTCTAAATTTTTCAAAAAGCTTCATCATGGATCAATATAGGGTTGAGGAACATAGCATCAGCAAGGTAGGCTCTTAATTTAGTAACCTCTGTAGTTAGGCATTGGTTTTGGGCTTGGGCTATTTCTAGTTGCCTTTCCATGATAATGCATTTGCCTCTTGCTTCTAATACCTTTGACTAGGTTGCAATGATTGTATCTGGATGGTCAAAGACATCTAAAATTGATTGCCTAGTTCCCACTAGTCAGTTTAGCAACTTCTCATGTTGGGCTATGCTTAGTCTACTGCTAACTATTTTAATAGATGTTTGTACATATTTGAGCACAGAAAAATTTGGTACAAATACTATAGGTGCATTTAATGTCTTGGAAATTCTATTAATAACCACCATTACATCTATCTCTTGCCTATGATGTTGCAACACATAGATAGTTGCCCCCTATATTGTCCATCAAATGAACAAAGAAAGTAGCATCATTTTAAGATATTTCTACAAATTTCTACTATTGCGAGAGAGATATTGTTGCCTCTTGAGTGCTAAGATTTGATCTTGTATGTAGCTACATTCTCTGGGCTAAGAAAGTTGGCCCACCTCCCTTCATTTGGTTGTTGGTTCAAGCCATTTTATTGAGGTGCCTCATCATTGGATGATACATAGATGGATCACCATCACTAATTCCTAATCGTTGCTCTTGCTCATGCAAGATTTTTTCTTAGATCTCATGCATTTGTTCAAGGGCAATGTGGGGGAGATGGTAATCCATGCTGATGAGTGGCGAGCTACCCCTACACTCAACCATACGAAATGACTGTAGCACGTGTGATCCGGTCGAACACCGCAGACTAAATGCCTAAACTAAGTGCCTACATGCCCCATGGAACACTTGGGGTTAATCATTCTTTGTCTTCCCAAACTTACTTGTTATTATCATGGTGTATGGTTAAGTAAGTTCGAGGTATATGATTTTTATAGCTTTTCTATTTTCCTCCTATGCTAAAGGGTGAAGGGTTGAGAAAGCTAACTAACTCTAACTAAGGACCTAATTCTAAATTAACTAGCATCAGCATCTGTTCCAACTTACTGTACACACCCTGAACTATGCAACTGTGGCTACCAAACGCTAATCGTTACTAGGATCACCACACGTAACGCACATGCTCAAAGTGGTCATACTGAGGCACCTAACTAAGAGGAAAGGGTTGAGAGAGCCTAACTAGCCTAAGACTGATGAGCAGCCAATTCCTTGACTAACCGTACACATCTGCCATGCACGACTACCACTAGGATTACCAAGCGTAGATCCTGGATAAGCCACTAGGTTACCAAGTAGTCACACGAGATGCTCATAATCAATTCATACTCATACCACATGCGACGAGCAGCCGATTCCTTGACTAGCTATACACATCCTTAGATGCTCGTAATCAAGTCGTACTCATACTGCATTCTAGGAAAGCAATAAATAATAATAAGTAAAATCCTATCCATGCACTGCAAGGTTTATCTAATCAAGTTCGTCTTTATTTCCGTACACAACTTGCGTTCAGGTACAACTCTGCTCGAATAAAGATCTGTTCACTCTAGGACTCCTACTGTGGGCACATGGAAAATAATCTATCTCTAGAGTGATCAAATTGCTAGAGTTTCCCTACTTCTAAACTACGATGAGAAATGAGGGGAGTGCCACTTCTTATTTATAGATTTGACGACGAACTGCAATATCGCGTATGCAATATCGCAGGGGATGACGCGATATCGCGTACGCAATATCACGATGACCACGATATTGTGGACGCGATATTGCGGTGCATGCAATATCGCATCTCATCATACCCCCATGACTAAATGAAAACTCGTCCTCGAGTTCCTTACAATAATATCAGGTAGGTATGGAATTATTGAGGGGAATGGAACTAATGGGATGACATGTGAACAGATCATTATTACAAGACTTGACAAAACTGGTGTTCATGACAACAAGGGTGAATACCTTATTACAATGACATCAAGCCTTTGTTGGCAACTGAGAAAGAGAGAGAGAAAGAAGTGTTGCTTCTGCCAATGCCAAGATTGTGCCTTCGTTGTCCATCCATAAGCTCGCCATCGATCATGCTCCTTGCATAGCTACTTCAACGCTGCTCCATTCCAAGTGTTTGCTTCTAGATCCCATCCGTTGTTGCATGTCCGTCATTTGCACATACAACACAATCATATATTAGCGAGGGTAATTGAATCATCATGTAATTAATACCTTGCTTTGGTGTAAACTCATTGGCTAGGTTGTGGTATGGCTAATATGGATCTGGGACTATGTGACTGATGACTACCAAAGGTGTAGGGGTTAGGAAGAAAATCAAAAATTTTGGGGAGAGGAGAAAATCGAAAAAATTAGGCCCTATACCCCCATGACTAATCGCAAACCTCCAGTAGCGTTAGAATGGAGAAAGAAAAGGAGTAAGAAAGATAGATAAAAAGGGAAAACTATGGCATCGATGAAAGGGATGTCAGGATGGTAATGAAAAAAATATAATTAATTGCAAAAATGTTAGGGAAAAGAAGTTAATGGATGATCCAAATAGAAATGTTAGTGGGTCCTCCCCAAAGCAGGCACATGCCCTTAATGCCCTGACAAAACCACATTCAAAGAGTTCGTAGGCTCTGGGAATGTCATCTGGAATAAGATTTAAAGTCTTAACTGTAAGAATTTATCAAAAAGAAAACAATGCATCAACCAAAATAGATACACTAATGATACAACCGGCAATGATGTGAACAATGGAGAGAAGGATGGAGAGAAGAGAAATGGAATGGAATCCCAAAAACAAGGTAGTTTATATAGCCCCTTGTGAGTTTGATGATTAATGTGACTTGGTAAATCTCATTCCAACTCTGGCCTCAAACCAACCGCATCCAGTGACCTCACATCAATGCATTCGGTTAAACCATCCACTTGGATAACAAGAATGCACGCTTCAATAGCCACCACCATTCCGATGAAACAAAGGAGAGAATGGAAAGCGAGAAGGGCCTTAGTTAGAGGGAACACTTTTGGTTCCATAACCAGTGCTTGTAACCCAAATTTATTCGTCTAAGGGGAATGCTTTGAATTCTCAGTTGGGTTTTTTTTTGATTTTGTGTTTTTATGCGTGAGAACCACACCATGCAAAGACTTATTATTTTTATTGTCTCAGCTTTTGATAGTTGGGTAACATCGGAACGACAAGAGAACTCAAGAAGAAACATTCAAGCACCCAAGAGAATGACCAACACAAAAGCATCAAGTTGATTTGAAGTCATACCCTTTTCAATCCTTGAGTCCTTCCTTAGTTTGAGAAATCCCCAGTCACCGATTTGTTAAAGTTCTTATTAGAAAGGGACCATACATTCCTAAGCTGAGAGAAACCATAGAAATTAGTGGATGGATGGATGAAGTGGTCTCATTGCCCTCCATATTAGAAGAAACATACCTTAGTATCAACATTGTCACTTAAAGGTAAAAACCAAACATTAGCAATCAATATGAAAACAGTTCAAACCATCATGAAGAACGCTTATTATGGGACAAAATTACATGGTGGAACACATACACACACACAAAAATTGGAAAAGTATAACGATGTTGTAAAACAAAAACTAGAAAAGTTAAAGAAATTTGTAAACAAAAACGTGTAAAAAAAACTGGTAAAACAAAATTGTGTAAAACAAAAACGTTGTAAAACAAAAATGTGTAAAACAAAAACATTGTAAAACAAAAATATGTAAAATAAAAACTTAAAAGAACCGAGGGCCCCATATGACTAGCATATGTGGCCATCTCCCCCATGACTGAGTTGTAAGGGAGAGATCTAAAATAATGAGCATTTGTTTGAATTTCGTAGAAGTGCCCAACTTCTCCCAATTGATGTTCTTAGGTTGAGGGGTGGAAGTTGACGACACTCATATTTTAATGTGTCTATGCCTTCATTGTTGGCATGGGTTTCCTCAGTTCGTTCCATGCAGATTTTTCTGCTCCTTCTAGCTGTCAACCATGGGGTGTCTACTACTTCTTATGTGGTTGCTACATACAGGCATCTTTGTTGCAAAGTTTCTTGGGCACACCTATTACATCGAGGCATTTCCTCCATTTCATCACCCAATCAATCACTATATGTGATGCATGGAACTTTCCTCTTCTTAATCTTTCCACATATGTTTATCTTAGAGATTTTCAAGGAAAGATAGCGGATCCTAAGGCATGTGTCTACTGTGCTAAGCCATGCCCTTCCCATTATAATTGGGAGGTCCCCTTCATTGTTGTTCACTTCAATCACCAAAAAATCAGTTGGGTAGGACCAACCACACATAGTGGTAATGATGTCCTTCACCAATACTAAGGGAATGGTGATGGACTGGTCCACCAGCTCTAGTTGAATGTTGCTCTTCTTAAGTTGGGGCAGGTTCCAGGCGTGATACATCTCTCATGAAATTAAGTTGACTACAGTACCTGAGTCAAGAAGAGCCTTATGTGGTTCATTTCTAGCGATCTGCAAATAGATTAAGGGACTCCCAGGGTCAGTTAGTTTCCTAGGAAGGTGGCCCACCTTGATCCAGTCAGTTACGATATGCGTTAACATAACCGTATGTGANTGATCCAGTCAGTTACGATATGCGTTAACATAACCGTATGTGATACGCTGTGTTTTTGGATGGAAGGGTGCTCCAAAGTGTTAGATGGTGGAGGAGTGTACATGGCCTCAATTGCTTGTTCTTGCGAGAGTTTGTCCAGGCTTTTGGTTCTGAAGTAAGGTATTCTCTTTTTACAGTTATCAGAACCAGTAGCGGGTTGGATATTTACAGCTCTCGCAGCGTGACGTTGCTGCAGTTGAGGAGGAAGTTCCCCTTGCATTGTTGGAGCAGAAGGTGTTATGGGAACTACTTGTGGTGGAAGAGGTGCAGATGGATTAGGAGGATGGAACAAGTGTGAGATGTCTCCCGGAGGAGAAGGAGTCCTTCTGAAGTACTCCCAAACTTGGTAGTGATGGTTGGGGGTTGCGTGACCCATAGAGTCACTTGGAGAAATCAGCTACTGCACATAATAACCATAAGGATCGGGCTACCGGTAAGGGTACTGTTGTGTTGGCGGTGGCATCCCCCATGACTGTGGGTATTGCCACTACTAATGCTATCCAATAGGCTGTAGTGGAGTTTCACTTGGATAATACATTAGTGGTTGGCAGAACTTCCTTGGGTTACCTTGTTGATAAGGTAACCTGCGGGGTGTTTTCCATTGGTTGAGTCTTGGATTAAGCGCATACACCCCAGACTCCTGTAGATGTGAGATGATGGGGAAAATTCCCTTAGGATGGTTATAATGGCAGATCTCACATCCACCGTCATCGTCTGAATCCGAATCCACAACCACATCGGAGTTAGTGATTTTTCCCTTACCCTTGTTATGTGCAAGGCCTAAATCTCTCTACTTTTTCTTACCTTTGTCACTACTTTGTTCTACCTCAGACTCTTCTATAATTTTCAAGACTGTCTCAATTCTTGAGTCTAAGGAATCCCACATTTGGTCTACTTTGGCTAATACCTTGGTTGTTAATTTTTGTATTGGCAAAGTTTTCTGATTCACCAACTCTTCGATTGGTGACTCATCCTCTTCATCAAAAAATTTCACTCCCTTCTTTCGAAGGGAGGGATTGCAGTTGTAATCTTCCACACTTTCCCTTTTTTGTAGCTCACCTTCTTCATTTTCTACTTGCTCCAACAAGCTACGTACTTCATGGGCTCTAAGTTGTGAGAGTCTCCCTTGGGCATAAGTCCCAAGGGGTCTTCTAGTTTCATTCCTTAGCCCATCCACGATGTGGCGAAGTTGATCCCGCTGAGCATACCCATGGCCCGGGCAATGATGTAACAATGTCTAGTAGAAGGCCATGGTAGCATCCAAGGGTTCATGTGTACCTTTCTTCCAGCCTTGGATTTTCTTACGTAAATTAGACACTCTGGAGTACGTTTGATACTTTTCGTTGAATAGTTCTAGCATCATACTCCACCTCATGATGGTTGCCAGTTCTAAGGACTAGTACCAGCTCTCTGCTTCTTTAGAGAGTGTCCTTGGGGACAACTTAAGTTTTTGCCACTCACCGTCTAAATTCTGCAAGGCACATGCATCATGGAATGCCTATAAATGATTTTGTGGATCAACATTGTATCCCCCTTCAAACCGTGGGATGTTATTCATGTCTAATCGTTTGATCTGGCTATCCTTTAAATGCCTTGTGGGAATCCTAACTACCTCCGTAATGTCAAGAATACCTTAGGTTGTGAGTAGGGGCTTGTCATGATCATCTCTTTCATGACGCCTGTGATGTCTTTGTTGTTCCCTACTCTCCCTACGCCCTTGCCCTTGTCCTCTCTCTCGACTTTCTCGTCGAGGTATTTCATCCTTTTTACTTTTATCTTCACCTTTGTGTTCATGGTGGCTATGCTCAGATGTGGAAGGAGAGGATGAGTGATGTGAAGAAGGGGAAGAAGAAGGGGAAGCATCACCATGACGATGTTCCTTGCCTTCTCTTCGGCTAGTACGGTCCCGATCGTTGTGACGATCAAAGTGCCCATTCTTAGCATGAGTGGTTGTTCCCTTTGTGAACAGTTGGTGTTCACGGGCATCAGAACCAGGGATATGTATCATTGATCATAGGTTCTAATACTCATCCTCCTCACCATCATTAGGAGGGGGAACATCCTTTGCTAAAGAACTCATGATAAAGGGTTCCTCATCTTCTTTTTCACTAAGGACGTGCAGGGCTTTGCCCTTCAAAAAAGCATGTTGACTCTCCTGCCTTAAATCTCTCATACGTTGGGCATCTGTGGGATAATAATCCCTTATGTCAAAATCTTCCACAACGTATTCCGTGAAATGCTCGTGCATGCCAATCTATACCAAGGCACAGAAAAGCATGTGAGAGATTGATCGATCTGGGGGTAACACGATGTTACCTTGCAAATCTCTCCACTGCAATTGTTCATCCTGATGGAGAACAAAAGTAAAATTAGGAATATACTCATCGGGATGAGTATATGTCATCCTATATTATTTAGGACCAAGTTGATTTTGATTATGTTTTTTATCTTGCCGACTATCTCGTGTGTGGTCCTTAGGCGGTGAGTTGCTCTTATGAGAAGAAGGCATTTTTATCAGTGTGCTATTTCATCGTTATATAAATTTTTATCTCTCGATTAACCTGAAGGTTTGTTAAGGCTCACAACGATGTGAGTGATATCTGTTATGTTCTATTCAACACACAAACACTTAGTCCCCAGCAAGGGCACCAATGATGAGTGGCAAGGTACCCCTACAGTAAACCATACGAAAGAAGCGTAGCATGCGTGATCCGGTCGAACTCTGCAGACTAAATGCCTAAACGCCCCATGGAACACTTGGGGTTAATCATTCGTTGTCTTCCCAGACTTACTTGTTGTTGTCACAGTGTATGGTTAAGTAAGTCCAAGGTATATGATTTTTATAGCTTTTCTGTTTTTCTCCTATGCTAAAGGGTGGGTTGAGAAAGCTAACTAACTCTAACTAAGGACCTAAGTCTAAATTAACTAGCATCAGCATCCATTCCCACTTATCATACACACCCTGAACTATGCAACTTTTGCTACCAAATGCTAATCGTTACTAGGATCACCACACGTAACGCATGTGCTCGAAGTGGTCATACTGAGGCACTTAACAAGTAGGAAAGGTTTGAGAGAGCCTAACTAGCCTAAGTGCGATGAGCAGCCAATTCCTTGACTAACCGTACACATATGCCATGCATGAGTACCACTAGGATTACCAAGCATAGATCCTAGATACGCCACTGGGTTACCAAGTACTCACACGAGATGCTCGTAATCAAGTCGTACTCATATCGCATGCGATGAGCAGTCGTTTCCTTGACTATCCGTACACATCCTTAGATGTTCGTAATCAAGTCGTACTCGTACCACATTCTAGAAAAGCAATAAATAATAATAAGTAAAATCCTATCCATGCACTACAAGGTTTATCCAATCAAGTTCATCTTTATTGCCGTACACAATTTGCGTTCAGGTACAAAGATGCTCAAATAAAGATCCATTCACTCTAGGACTCCTACTGCGGGCACATGGAAAATAATCTATCTCTAGAGTGATCAAACTGCCATAGTTTCCCTACTTCTAAACTAGGATGAGAAATGAGGGGAGTGTCGCCTCTTATTTATAGATTTTATGGTGGACTGCGATATCGCGTACGCGATATCGCAGGGGATGAAGTGATATCGCGATGACTACGATATCGCGTACGTGATATCGTAGGGGATGATGTGATATCACGGTGCATGCGATATCGCGTCTCATCACATGCTATCCTACATTTCTCATTTGTGAAGCTTATGTTGTAACCTTCACTTGAAAACTATCCTAATCTTAGCATGTTATAGTGTAAACACACTACAAAATAAGCATTATGGATCTTAGAAAAACTATCATGAATCTTAAATAAGCATATACCTCTTACCATAGATTTACCTTTATCTTCAAATCTTACGTTTTCTCCATTGAAAGGCTTTAGAATGATGAATTGTGATCTAGCCTTGGTCATGTGTTGAGGGCATCCACTATTAAGAAACCATGTCTCTAAACTACAAGAGCTTTTTAAGGCAAGCTATAAAAGAAACGATCTTTTGTGGATTGGCCTCTAGATTTGTCTTCTTATTTTATTATTCCTTGCAACATGTATAGTAGTGTGGGAAAAAGGCATAGATCCATAGTATGAAAAAGTCCTGATTCTAATTCTATAATCTGTAGCTCTATGTCCTAGTTTTCCATAATTATAATAGTAGTTTTAAAAGAATCTTGATGTTATTTTTAGGCCATACCTAATGATTGAATTCTTTTACCTATTTTTTGATTCATAGTTTGCAAGTGTGGTGGTTGTGTTCAATCATTCATTTTCTAAAGTGGAGATTTTAATGATGATAGCCTTCTTAAAGTTCCAAGCTCATAGCCAAGCCCCCTCTTATCATTATTTGACTATCCATTATCAATGATATCCTTGAGCTACTCCAAGCTATGGGTAAACATACTAAATAAATCAAGTGTTACTTAAGAAACCTTGTCTTTTAGGTCCTTTTTTAGCATCAAGATTTCCTCCTTTAGCTTCAACTCTTTTCATTTAGCTTCTTCAAGTTGCATCTTATAGCTCTTATCTATTACTTCTTTTCTTTTAAAATGTTGTTCAATCTTATTTTGACCTTGAACACCATCTTCAATTGTTCCATTAGTCCTTGAAAATGAATATCCTGTATTTCTTCATATTCAATTTTACTTGAGTCTAATCCATGTCCATCTTCGCTTGAACCTGCATTCTTACCAATGCTAGGAATGTATTACTCACTTGGGTTAGTATACATAAAGCTTGGAAAATCATCATTAGATTCATCATTATCAATCATAGCTCAAAAAGAAAATAAATCTTGTGTGATTATATCATTATCACTAGTTATATTAGTATGAGAAAAATGAGAAAAATAGCTTTCTTCAATATCCTTATTCCTTGTGTTAATTTATAAGTGTTCTAATTGGTCTTGAATTTTTGTTAATTGAGCTTTTAACCTATCAAACCTATAACAAGTATTCTTTCATTTTAATTTGGTCGATTTCTTATCAAGAATTTTCTTTATCTTACGTTTTGTATGGACACTCAAAAATCATATGACCTACTTCACTACAATAATAACAAGAAAAAAAATCTGTTAGTTTCTTATCAACTTTCATTTTTGAGTGTTCTAAGCTTTCTGAAAAGATTTGCAATCTCCTTGATAGAATCACCCTAAGAGCCAAAAGAAGGATTATTTCCAATTCATTGTGCTTGACTAGTTGGAGCGGTTTTAAACAAAGCAGATGGACCAATTGATTGAGCAAAATAAAGTGTCTAAATAAGAGAAGGAGAAAATGGTCTAAAATGCCTTAGCCACCAAAGCACAAGCATATGCTCATGTTAAGGAACTGATCACTACTCAAGAAGAAAACAAGTAGGTTGCTACTAACAATGCACAATTAATGATCATCAAGAAACAAGAAAACATTTTGGAGGAGAGCATCCACCAATTGAGGGAGTAACCAGTGAGGGTTAACCAAGACATATGAAAATTGGCTAGAGAGAATCAAATCCTCTCAATGGAGGAGGTATGTGCCATACATCATAATTTTGCAATTAAGATAAACACATTGTAGAGTGAAGCCAAAAAGCATGAGAAGCTGAAAGAGCTCTTTCAAGACTTGATTGACATGTAAAAGCAAATCAATGAGAAAGAAATCCTGATGGCAAAGGCTTGCATCAGTTCCATGTTAGCACAAAATCTTGATTAGAAACCCATCCTAGATAACTACACCTTGGTCCACCAAGCGAAAGTGAAAAACAAGGATCTTCAAATTGAAGATTTGGAGTACATGGTGTTAGCTAACCTTCATTATGCTAACCTAACCATGTTAACAATAGGTCAGTCTAAAAATGAACTAGAATAGCAAGTAGTATCCACTTATGCTTTATACGAGAAGGAGTTTGCAAATAAAAAAGATGTTCTATAGAAACTTCATGTGGCAAACTAAGAACTAGAAATAATTAAGGCTTGCTATCATGGGTAAAGAGATATAGCTTCAAACCTAGCTAAGAGACTAAAAAATTATCATGAATTATGACAAAATGCCAAGGTTTGTAAGGAGGAGTAGAGGTAGTTCATGATGTGATATGTGAAAGCTAATTAGATGTTCTTTTAGCTGCTGTTTCCATGGTATTTTCTAGCTCCAGCACACATTGGATCATCAGCCTAGATGGCGCATGACCCAAGAATGGAGAAGGAGATGTTGCAAGTGCTCTTGAATCATTACAAATTATAGAAGCCTAAATACAAAAGGAAGTAGCCAATGGAGGAGCCACCACCTCTGAGAACCACATAGCTTCCACAATTTTTCTGTTTTGTCATGTCATGTTCATTTTTTGTAAAACACCACTACGACATTAAAAAGTCAACATGTGTATTTGTTAGAGTCAATTAACAATCCTGTATATTCCCAATATTTTCTAAAGAACTTGTTCCTCATTTTGTTTAAATCAAAGATGAGTTTTAATTTAGTTGTGGGTGTATGATGAGTCATGTTTTGGTAGGGCTTTGAAATCGGTATTTGATATCAAGGCAAAACCTTCGATGTCACCCCATTCAAGCTAGCCTATAAATACAACACTTGGGTGCATAGTTTTAAGAGATGTAGACACACAGATAAAGATAGAGAAATTCTATTAGTTTGTTTCTAGGGCATACCCAAAGTGATGTTAAGTGATTGTATGGCATCCTTACTTGAATGTGACATACTTGGACATGTTACATGCTCAGTAATAAAGATCAAGATTACTTCCATAATTACAGCATCCACTTCGATTTATTATTATTAATTACTTAAATGCTTACTATTTTCCTTAGTTAATGTTTATTATTTATTGCTCTTTATTATTTTTTTATTAAGAAAAATGAGTATGACTAATTATGAGTACTAACATGTAATTACTTGGTAACCTAGTAGTGTTATTATTCGGTTTTCCCAGTAATGGTACGCTTGGTAATCCCAACAGTAGTTGCACAAAGTCCAACGCATGTACAGAAGGTTAGGAAGAGATACTCATTACATGTAGGCTAGATTATACTTTACTTTTTATTTTTAATTAGATTAAATAATTAATTTCTCTATTATCATTAGGAGTAACTAAAGCTCATAATAACATCAACTATCTTATGCCTCACTTTGGACTAAACCATACGTGACAAAACTACCATTAGTCCATGTGGGAAAACAACAAATTTCAATTAAGACATAATGATCTAGATGCCATAACTTGTTTCATCCATGGAATTTAACCAAATTATGTGTGAACACTTGTGATTTGTATACCTAGACATAAGGGATACCTATTGCTCATCAATTATCTAGATGCCTTATGTGGATAAGAAGGTTGTAATACTCCATCTTGAAGAGTCCAACATCTATATAGCAACATAGGAGATGGTAGCTAATCGTCCATCCTTTCCTATTGAATCCATAAATACTATCTTCCATCCTGGGCATTCTAGAACTTACCTTTATTCCCCATCTAATTTTGTCTCCTGCAGGCACACAATATCCACATTCACTATTTTTACTAACTCTCTCAGGGTACATCTTTTATAGGAGCTTCCTTGTCCTTGCAATTCCAAAAGAGGATATTCATGGTTTACAAGTGAACCTTTTATTGTATACCCCTTTAAAGGTAGTATGGGTTCCTAAATTAATCCTCTTTTGGATTTTTTTAAATCTTAATTCCAAAATGGTTGGGCATCTTTCTTTCTTAGGCTCAGCCACCACCACAAAATTAGACATATCCTCTACTCATAACATCTGGAGAACAAGCTCTAGTGGTTGTTTAGAGGACCCCTACTCTGCTAAGATCTAATCACTCAAATGTAGAACACAAAAGGTTGATGCTACCATGCTAGCTGAAGGCATGTTCTCTACAATCTCTAGCTCACCCATTGGGGAAAATTGATTTTATGATGCACCCTTTTTGTTGGTTGATCCCCCATGCTTAGGAGTAAGAGATGGTCAAGGTAATACATGGGATGGAGAGGAAGGAGGAGGTGAGGTGGAAGGAATAGGTGCTAGGTGGCCCTAAGATCCCACCAATTCACCTCTTTTTCTAGCTAATAATAGTCCATGTATCTTTATCCACCCACCTAACCAAAGCTCGATCCTTCTTTTAAAACTTACACTCCTCAGTGACATGGTGCCCTTTTCCATAAATCCCAAAACTTCTAGAAGCTACAAGTTTTCCTTATGTGCAAGGTTTCATGTTGAGATTCTCATACTTCACTCCTAGAGTTTCCTCCCCATTTAGCAACTCAAGTATAATTTCTTTCAAGATATCCTTTGAGAAGAGGGATCACCAAATGCAAAAATGAACAAATCCCATCCTTTCCATTGTTGTAGTGAACTTGTTAAATGTGATGACTTCTACAAAAATCCTACATGGATACATAGAAAGGATGAACCCCAAAACTCCCATGGAATACCTAAAAACTCTAATCTAGATTGAAGCGTGTGAAAATAGATTTATAATGCATTGAGTACTAAGCCTCCAAGATATCAAGGATGGATCCCTAGCTCAAAAGAACCATGATCGTTAAGTAATATGTGGTCCATGATATCCAAATCTAGGAATACAAATAGAAGTAGATCTCTTAAGAGCACGTGAATCTCCAACCTTGCAATGCCCTAGGTCAAGAAAGCCTAGCTTCATACTACCTCCAAAATTGGCATAGCTCTTACTGAGATGAAATTCCCAATGAGGTTGTGCCTCGTTGTGTGAATCCCCTCTAGTGCAAGTGCATGCATCTTGAGCCTCAGCCCACTTCCCAGATAACATACATCATTAACTCACCTCATATATGGCTAGTTCCTAGGATATCATGCTTAGCTTCATTAACGTAGATGCCCTTGTTCCCAAGCCCCGTATGCATCTCACCCAAAGTTGTGCCTTCACTTCTTGACCCCTCCAAATGATAAGCAAAAACCCTAGAATCCATAACATTAATACTCCTCCCTCTACCTTGACTGCTCCCTTTAACACTAGAGCTCGCAAGTCTACCTCTATCTCAATCAACAATCCTTGTAGTGTCAAACCCCATAACAACGTTGCCATCCATGGTCTCTACTCTTGCAACCTAGGAGCCATCTCCCCTCTTCACCATTGCACCTTGATCCATTCCTCTCTCCATCCAAAAGCCACATCCCTCTTGATGTATATGTCAGTTCAACTTTTGTAAATCAATTTTGAAAGGAAATTATAGTCATTTATATAACAAGAGGGGTGAACCCCCAAATCAACAATTATAACACAATCATCATGAGGAGTCAAAGATCCTCTAGGAAAATAGATGAACTTCTAGACGAATCATAAAGCCCCAAGCATTCTTATAGGGTATCAAAATCAAAAACCAAAAAGTTGTAAGGTGCAACACCATAGAGCTCATTTAAAACAAAGTGAATGCATATTTGGAAAACTAGAAAAACATACAATTTACGAGAACCATATTTGCTCATCTCACGAGGAGTCACGAGTGTTAAATGTTGTTATTGTGCATTCATGGATGTTTTATAACAAGTAAAAATTGGCAAATGCTTTTGAAACACATTTATAGAAAGAGTTTAGGCACTTCACAAGAAAATTGTGAGCATTCCACTTGAGCTAAATCTTAGAGGTAACCTCCATCCATAATGAAATCTCACACAAGTGGCTTTAAATGATGGGCCATTGTATAATTATTGCCCAATACTGATCTCATAGGATCATAGTCTACATCCATATGAATCAAACTACAACCTTTGTAAATAAACATTCCTTGAGAAGGTGTGTTGTAGTTTTAATCTCCTTAGAGAAAAAGATACACTTGGAGGCTATGGCAAAACCAAGAACTAGAGTTAAATCATTTAATATCAATAACACCTCACTCATCATAGTTTTGCAAGAAAATTTGGAAATTATAAGCACCTATTTGAAAGGATGGAAAGATTTTATAACCCCTGATCATAAGATTATTTCACATATGTTACAACCTGTGAAAGAAATCTACCAACATAGAGGACTAGAGATTTCAAAAATATGGCATCTTTGGACAATTGAGTTTGTAAACCATCCAACAATTGCACTATTATAGGGGTTGAATTTTTCAAGCTTGTGAACTTAAATTTGAAATTAAAAAATTTTAAAATGAAGCTCTTCAACAAAGTTGTAGCATGGTGGTACTACTTCTCCAGCTAGTTTTACTGCCCAATTCATAACATAGCAAAAATATGTTCATAAATCACTTGCCTAGTTTTACTACTTTTTAATACATAACACTATCATGTAAAATTTGCTGAATTGATATTTTTAAATTTTCTTTTACAGAATTTGAGATAGCATTTCATAGATTCGGAACAACCAAATAAATGTTAAGAATGAATACAACCGATCAACCAATGGAATCAAATAACCAAACACTTTTGTTAGAATGAATAAATCACCAAATCTATGTAAACCAAACAATTAATAAAGAAAGAATTAGCATCTCTAAATTTAGACTTTAGAAAGAATCAACATCTATTTTAAATACATGTATCAAGTGATTGAACCAACTAGGCCCTTAACTATTGTTTCGACTTTTGTCTTGACCTGACTGGGCCTCCAATGTTTTGAGACTTTTACAATAAGCTGACCTTGATATATATCTTGACTTTTTAAACACGGCTAGAGATTCATGACCTGCCTAGTAACCACGTAATGAGTGGAAATATAGAGCCTAGAAGAAGGAAAAAGGAATGAAAAAACTTATACTGATTATCAGCCATTACGGCAGCAATAGCAAGGCAATGGCAATGGCAGAGGAGGTCATGGGCATGAGCATACTATTGAGGTTAGCCTTGCACATGCTAGTCATGGGGCCATGATCAACAATTAGCTATAGGGTTGTTAGGTTCTCATGCTATTTCCATGTGATGGGACACTAAAATTTTGAATTATTATTACTAATTCTTTATTACCGCCATTGTGTAGCCTTATGCCATTTATAGAATTTAGATTCAAATTAGCAAGGTCGAGTACCTTGTCTTTTTCTAAATAGCTTGTGCATATTTTTGAGTCCCAAGAAACTTCCTAGATTTACAAAAGAACATAAATGTTGTCAAACAAAGGTCAAAACTTTCCTGAGTGAGTGAATAATCAATAATCGATAGTTTTCTAAGTTGGTCATAAATCACCGATTTAATCATTAGTACTTGACTTACAGTTTTTATAATAAACCAATCAATATATTTATGCAATTGTTTTTTTAGGACTTTTGAATATAAACTAATACCTCAATGTTAATGTATTTTTGAGTGTGTCAATTTATAATGATTTCTTACAATACCTTAGTACTTTACATCTATTCCTCCCAACCTCACGCATCTCATTCAACTTACTATTTAGATCTATGTTGATTCTCATTTCCTCTTCATTGAAAAAACGCTACAATATGATATTTTTAAGCTACCAGCATAGAGAGATATTTCTACTTGAAATAATCAGATACAACAGAAATGACTTGCTTACGAATATTCAAAAAGTATGCAAAACTATCAATTTCATTTTGTCATTTGTAAGCATAGAATCTTGTTGTATGAGCACTATGGGCTGATCTAATATTTCTAACATAGTTAATTGAAGAGGAGCACTTCCAATCAACCCTCTATCTCAAAATATATGGATTCTGTAGATAATTAATATTACAATTTTAAGATTTGCTCTATGATTCTGTAACATAAAATATAACACATATCATTTTTAAATATTTGGATAAAGTATTTAAGCACCATGAAAAAAAATTAAATTTATCATGAAAATGCATGGAATAAAGTTTGGAATGCAAGAAAATACTGATAATCGTTGGCTAACTAAAATTCTATTATGTCCTTAATGAGAGACAATGAGATCACTAATTAAAATACAGAAGGTACAACACAGTTAACATATATCATTTTGGAATTTTCTTAATAATGAAAAGATGATCAACAGAGTTCTAATAGTCACGTCGTTTAGATGGCAAGTACCCAACAACAAACAAGGTAGATTCGGGACCATGGAAAAACCACTGGAGCAGGTCGCTGCTGCCTATTATTACAACCATGCAAGGCTATCACCCGGATCGATAAAAAAACACAACACAACAGAATAGTGGTGGTGGTAGAGAAGTAGTGAGTTCTTATCATGGTTGGCTTATTTTACTTTTTTTTTCCTTTTCTCACCACAGTAGCCACACACGTGCATCAGTGACAGTAGCAATGATTGTGATTAATGATCACACATCGACACAGGCAGCAAGCACATAGTAGGAGATGGCAGGTGCATGAGATGCAACAATAAATGCACATAGATAACATGCAAGCAGTTGACAACCTATTGGGACTGAAGAACTTAGGCAGCAGAGGGCGGCTGGAGTCTCTCCTCTTCCCAACAGTGACAACTATGGTTGACAAAAGGTGGCAGATGATGGCTTCTCTCTTCATGCATGGCTAATAGTGGAAAATGATGCATGCAAACATACATAGATAGTGTGGTAGTCATGGGATTTGCAGGTACATGAGGTTCTTCTCTCTCCATGTGCAGCTGACAAAAGGTGGCAAATAGTTCTGTCTCTCTCCATAAATGGTAGCAATGTCTTTCTTTTTTGGTGACGAATAGTTGATGAAGGTTGACATGTTGCAAGTGGTTGCTACATTTTATAGAACCATCAAGCCTCCTCTTCCCTCATTCAGTGGCAATGTTGTGGTAGGTTCCACAACCAACTAGCAACAAGCAGTAGTTGCAAGACTAGAGAAAATTTGAATTTTTCTTTTGGATTATTTATTATGATTTAAAATTGCAGGAACATTCAATTTAAATTTTTAATTATTTTGGTTTATTATTTTCAAAACGTCACATAGTCCTCTTTAAAAAATTCAATTTAAATTCTCAATTATCTTGCTTGGTTTATTATTTTTAAAATGTCACAAAGCCCTCTTCAACTGAGACTATTCCTAGGATTTTGTACCCATATGAGAGGCACCTTAGGCAATAGTCTTCTAAAATGAGTTTTTCTTATGTGTTAATGTGACCAAAATTTATGCATCAACACCTTTTTGGAGCTAGAAGGAGGCTAGAAGGAGGGCCTTCTCCCGCCTTTTGATTTTAGCTCTTCTTTCCATTTTGTTGTGGGCATTTTATTTCCCAATTCAATTTTTGAACCCATCAAATTTTTATGCAAATCTTTGTCTTCAGACCTTTATTTTTTTATGCTTCTCATTTTTTTATAATTGTTATTGCCTAATTCTTTTTCATTCCAGTTTTATTTTTGAATTTTTCATTTTGCCAGTCCATACCTGAGTCCCAACTTTGGTAAGGTAGTTTTAATTATTCAACTTTAAATTAATTTTATTCTAAAATTATTTTCCTTTTAAATTTTAAAAAATTATTTTTCTTTTTAAAAAATTATTTTTAATAGCATATTTCAGTGTTTTCTTTCCTTTTGTTAAAGAATGTTTTTTTAAAATATAACACAATTTAATGTTATTTTAAAAAATATTTTATTATTCCAATATTTATTTTTTTACTCAATTTTATAGTTTACTTTAATGTTTGTACTCTGAAATTCTTGTTTTACGAGCACACCCTCCAACAAGAATCACTTACCCCTATCCCAAATTGACCAGTCACCTATTTTTTCGCATTAAAGAAAACACAAGTTTCATATTTTCCAAGTTCTATTCCTAGGAGAACTTAAACTAGGATGGTAGCCCATCAACCCCTAACTCCCGTGGTGAGCAATCCCTTTAACTTTACTAACTACCATGACATCCCAAAATCCTTCTAAAACATTAACATATTCTTTGATCCCACAGCCGCTACGAGTGATGTCTGTCAACACATACAATGTTTCGAAACCTTATTAGGAATCCACAACATTGTACAAAATGATGTGTCATGCAAGGTATTTGTGACAACATTCAAGACTAAAGCAACCTAATGGTTGTTGATGCTCCCTAATGCCTCCATTAACTCAAGGCAAGAATTCAAATATAAATTTTTTACTTAGTTTTTCAAATTCACAAGCCCTGCCATCACATCAAGCAACTTTACCAGCTTAAGAAAGGTACTTGGAGAAAATGTCAAGGATTACAACCTTAGATTCATTCATCACCTTGCCTATGTGCCAAATGAGATGCGTTTATAACTTGATGGTATCCTTAACTTCTACCTCTCTACCATCGATCCATTCTTTACTTATGCCATCAAATCTAATCCTAACATAATAGAAATATAGGGAACGATGGTGAAAGCCATGGAGTTAGAACAAATAACACTTATGAACAACATCCAAACCCAATTTGAGATGATGAGTATTGGTAACATTATGCCTCAGACTCTTTCCCCCTTTCAACTAGCTCAACCTTTAAGAAATTACTCTAAAGATCCCACATCCTCTTCATTCCTATCATTCAACATTGGTTGAATGATGACCAATCAAAAGCCTTAATCCAATCCATCATAAATCAAAATGAAACATTGATTTCAGTTAAAGCCCCAACTCAAACACAAAACTAGATGACCCAGATACTGACTTCACTGTAGAAACTTTCCAATAAAGTGGTTGAGCTAAAAAGAAACAATAACAAATGTCCTATACAACTGGAAAATCCAAGTGCATCAATCAATGATCATTATTGTCATCTTCATAACATGAGGCAACATTCTAAGAAGACTTGTTCTTAATTATTAGCATTATATTCTGATAATATTCAAGGGCAACAAAATGTGAGAACCCCTATTATGGTCCTTAATGTACCTCATGAAACAAAAAACAAAGAGGCTTCCTCATTAGAAAAAGTTGTGGTAGATGACCCTAACCCACACAACACTCACTACCATAGACTTAGTGACATTGTGAACACCACACAACAACAAACTAGGAATAATTCCTACACATCCCCAAACAAAAGAGTCCCTAGTCAAAACAATGCAAATAACCAATTTAGGCCATCCCAAGTAACTGCCTTGCAATAACAAAATCCCCATTATATGCTTAGAAGAGCCTCACCTGAACAAGAAGACAAAGATGAACATAGGAATTATGATCTAGTTGAGGATCTTAAAAGAGTTAAAGCCAACATTTTGATGTATGACCTCCTACACTTTAATGAAATGAAAGAAGTGATTCGAGATATAGTTCATACACTAAAAGCCCAAAGAGAAAAATCCCCAATCACTGAAAGGCAAGTTCACTTCATGGAAAGTCGTATAACACTATCAATATAAAACGTAAACAATTCCATGTTAAGCAAGAAGGACCACCCCCCATTTCGTAATCACTTTGATTATTTTAAAAAACAATGTCCACAACTGTTTAATGGATTCTGGTGCAAATATTGGTGTCATGCCTCTTGATGTATGTAAGGCTTTAGGAGCACAAATGATACCACAAATGAAAGTGTGATTCAACTCAATGGATCTAACGTACCTGTAGTAGGATCATTAAAAGGAGTAATGGTACAACTTAAACAATACCCTACATTTACTTGTTTTATGGATATGCTAGTAGTTGACATGTCATCCACTTATGGTGTGCTCTTATCTAGGACTTTTGTAGCCAAGTTTGGGGGCTTCTTTAGGTTAAATTTCTTGGCATTTTTTATCCTATCAAAGAAAAATATGAGTATATTATTATACTTAAGCAACCCTTTTATAAGAAAGTGGTAACAACGTTTGATCAACAAAAAAAATTCTTGGAAAATCAAAACACTAACCTTTATGTTGGAGTTATTAAGGTTGAAAGTGATGAACATGTTGTAAATGACCATAGGAGTGAAATTACAAAAATAAATCCTTTTTCTCATACAAATTCCACCCAACCCTATCAAACTTCTAGAGAAGGTGAAGAAATCCATGAAGATACCTTGCCTTATCATCAACAAGATGGATTTTGTCTGAGTGATCCACCACCTTTAAGGGAGGACAAACATATAAATGAGACCCTATCCCTTAAAACATTAGAAGGTGTGCCAAATCTTGACAACATATCCATTGAACATGTTCTTAGAGAAGTTATATTCAATGACTCATCAAGACTTAGAACTGTTAAACCTAAGATTAAAACTTATATGAAAGAAAAACTTGATGAACTTCTAGGATCGAAAATTATTCATCTTATGAAACATTCAAATTTAGCACTTAATAGAAAATGAACAAGAAAATTATGATTAGTTAATGATTTTCATAATCTTAATCAGTGACGAATTGTCAAGAAATGATTTGATAAGAAATATGCAACTAAAATATTTCAAGTAGGAAACTTGGTCCTTAAGAGAGATAGAGCATCTGGACAAATTGGCCCTCAAACTAAGTTTTCCCCTATGTGTTTAGGCCCATTCCAAATTGTAGACGTCATTGCCCTTAATGTGTACAAAATTGCTGATTTGCAAGGACATAGGTTGTATAAGAATTTTAATGCATTTTATTTGAAGCATTTCTACTTAGGTGCCCCACATGAACACCTAGTAGATTCTTAGTTGCATGTTTTCTTCCACTTCACTTTGCATTTTATTTGTATATAGTTGCATTTGCATATTTTCTTTGCATTTTCAGCATTTCTTTCTTAGCATATTGGCTTGCTTTTTGTGTTATTCATATGATTTTAATAATCATTATGGTCATTTGAGTTACTAAGCATTGGGTCATCCTAACACCATTTGAAAATAATGTAAGTATAATATAATATATACTATTACTATTACATAAACTCTACTTTATATTATATATTTCAATAATGTTATGATTCTTCTCAATCGATTCTAAGGTTTTAGTTTATTTGTTACGTTGGATTATGGAGCATGGGATTTATTCAAACTTATCATGTTATCATCATAATCATGTGAGTGTAGGATATGTGATGTTGGAAAATGATTAGTCATAATCACTAGGTGACCTTGGAGAACTCTATTCTCTCCTCTCATAAGTCTTAGCCCTCAAGTATGATGATCCATGGCTATCCTATGAATAATAAGGTGAAGTGTATTTATTTTCACTTGAGAACCATTAGCCACCCAGGAGACCTACTATGATGCCATTAAATTGTAATCAAAGGCACATCCAAAAGGGTTGAGCTGCACCATGGGTAAAGTTTTGAAAGGACCATGTTCTTTGGTAGTGTAACTAATTAGCTAGTCTCGTGTTGGAATTTCTACTTCAAGAATGAAGTACACCATGACCAAAGTTTCCTCAAAGTAAAGAAAAAAAAACAAATGAGGACCATGTTCATTAGTAGTGTAATAAATTCTTGAGTGTGACGAGGTTCGACAACAATCCTCATCTTAATCTTCATTTTCCCTTTTGAATATATTTCCTAAGTTTAAAAAAAACAAGGAAAAATCTAAAAGTTATGGCTTACTATGATCTAACTTGAGCCTATCCTACCCATTAAGTTTTGTAAAAGTCTCATGCTCAAAGTAGTCTACATACTTTTTACTTTTACCTTGTGAGAATATTGGGAATGAGAACTTACTCATATATATATATATATATATATCTATGTAGTTNTCTATTCCATTCCCTTTTAAAATTTCGTGATTTTTGTTGCTTCTTACACTTGCATGTAATTTGTAGTTTGGGGGCTAAGTGTTGATGTTAATCTCGTCCATGCTAGTCATGAGACCATGATCAACAATTAACTATGTAATTGTTATGTTCCCATGCTATTTCCATGTGATTGGAGGCTAAAAGTTTGAATTATTATTACCAGTTCTTTATTACCACCGTTGTGTAGCCTTATTCCATTTATAGAATTTAGATTTGAATTGGCAAGGTCTAGTACCTTGTCTTTATGTAGAGAGCTTGTGCATATTTTCGAGTCCCAGGAAACTTCCTAAGGTCAAAACTTTTCCGAGTGAGTGAATAGTCAATAATCTATAGTTTTTTAAGTTGGTCATAAATCACTGATTTAATCATTAGTAGTTGACCTAGAAATTTTGCTAACCGTGCACGATTTTTATAAGAAACCAATCAATAGATTTAAGTAATTATTATTTTTAGGATTTTTGAATATAAACTAACACCTCAATGTTAACATACTTGATTATGTCAATTTAATGATTGCTTACAATACATTAGTACTTTGCATTTATCCCTCCCAACCTCATGCATCTCATTCAACTTATTATTTAGATTTAATTTGATTCTCATTCCCTCTTCCTTGAAAAAATTCTAAGATATGAGATTTTTAAGGTACCAACATAGAGAGATATTACAGAAATGATCTGCTTACAAATATTCAAAAAGTACAAAAAAATATCAATTTCATTTTGTCATTTGTAAGCATAGAATCTTGTTGTATGAGCATCATGGGCTGACCTAATATTTCTAACATATTTAATTGAAGAGGAGCACTTCTAATCAACCTTTGTCTCAAAATATATGGATTCTGCAGATAATGAATATCACGGTTGCAAGATTTGCTCTCTGATTCTGTAACATAAAATGTAACACATTATTTTTAAATATTTGAATAAAGTATTTAAGCATCATAAAAAAATTAAATTTATCATGAAAATGTACGGAATAAAGTTTCATAAAGTTTTGAATGCAAAAAAATAATGCTAGTTCAGATAATCATTGGCTAACTAAAATTCCATTACGTCCTTGATGAGAGGCGATGACATCACTAATTAAAATGCGGAAGGTACAATACAGTTAACATATATCATTCCGAATTTGCTTAACAATGAAAAGACTATCAACAGAGTTTTAACAGTCACGCCGTTGAGAAGGCAAGTACCCAACAACGGACAAGGCAGTTTGAGGACCATGGAAAAACCGGTGGAGCAGGTCGCTGTTGCCTATTACTACAACCACACAGGGCTGTCACCTGGAACCATAAAGAAAAACACAACACAGCAGAACAGCGGCAGGGGCAGAAAAGCAATGAGTTCTTGCCGCGGCTGGTTTATTTTATTTTTTTGCCCTTTTCTCACCACAGCGGCTACACGTGCAGCGGCGGTCGTGATCGGTGACCCTACATGGGCACAGAGCACAGAGCAGGCAGGCGGCAGAAAATGGTAGCTGCATGAGATCAGCAACAGACACACACAGACAACATGCGAGCAGGGGACAGCCTTTTGGGACCGAAGAACGTAGGCAGCACAGGGTGGCCGGAGTCTCTCCTCTCCCCAGCAGCAATGACAACTGCGGTTGACAAAAGGTGGCGAACGGTGGCTTCTCTCTTCATGTGCGGCTGAGATACACAGACAACATGGTGTCCATGGGATCTGCTGTTAGCAGATTTGGCAGCAAAATATGAAATGAGATGAAAATAAAGAGCAATGGAACCACAGGCAAATGTAGAAGGATCTTATTATCAGAAATGGAAATAACAAGTTTCTCTCTTCATCACAAGCAGAAAACAAGAAGAAGCCTCTCTCTCATGCAATAGGAGAATGTAAGAGTGGGATGGAAAGGGGATGTATGTGATGGATCTGAATTGAGGTGAGGGAGGTCCCTTTTATATTGGTGAAGCATGATAACCATAGCCTAAATTTATCATGATAACTATGGCCAACAATCTCCCACTTGGAGATTTTGATTGAGGATCAATCATATCTTCACACCATCCTTTCTATCTTGCCATTCTATGTTGCTTATGTTTTTACTAGGCCATAGGAGGATCTACTCCAGTCAAACTTGTCCATGTTAATCGGCTTGGTCAGAACATTTGCAAGATTATCCTTAGTGTGTATCTTTTGCATATCCACACTTACGAACAAAGTGAAATTGTACTCCTATGTGTTTTGTCCTTGAATGAAAGACTGGATTCCTTGCAATATGCAAGGTGCTTTGACTATCACAAAACAAAGGAATCTTCTCTTGTTTGTGTCCAACATCCTTTGACAACCTTTGAATCCAAATTGCTTCCTTGCAAGCTTGTGTAGCTACCATGTATTCTGCTTCTGTTGTACATAATGCGACTACTATTTGCAATCTTGATACTGAGCTTATAGCTCCTCCTGCAAGTGTAAACACATAGCTTGTAGTAGATTTTATTTTATCTGGATCACCTGCAAAATCTAAATTCACATAACCTTTAATAGTAAATTCAGATTCTCCATAACATAATGCAACATCTAAGGTACCCTTAATGTATCTCAGGATTCTCTTAATAGTACTCCAATGCTCTTGTCCAGGATTTTCCATGTATAGACTGACTACTCCCACTGCTTGTGCAATGTCTGGTCTTGTACAAGTAGTTTTTCTGAGAAAGCCAAATCTTCTTGTTATTTTTATCTTGGTGAATTTACATCCCTAAAATCTTGTTTGCTGGTCCCAAGTATTTCATATCAAATTCCCTAGCCAACTGTTCCTTCAATTCTTGGATTTGCTCTTTGTTGGGGCCTACAACCAACATGTCATCAACATACAATAGAAAAATGATGAAATCTTCATCAAACCTCTTGAAATATGTACAAGGGTCTGCATTGAGTCTATTGTACCCAAGGCTCATGACATATGAGTCAAATCTCTTGTACCAACACCTTAGCGTCTGTTTGGGACCATACAGAGATTTGCTCAACTTGCAAACCAAGTTCTCTTTACCTCCTTCTACAAAACCTTTTGGTTGGAGCATATAAATCTCTTCTTCAAGATCTCCATGAAGAAAAGCAATTTTCACATCTAGTTGTTCTAGATGTAGGTCAAATGTAGGACACATTGCTTAGACTACTCTAACTATTGTAATTCTAACCATAGGAGAAAATATCTCATTGAAGTCAATTTCTTCTTTTTGAGCATATCCCTTTACCACCAATCTTGCACGATATCTCTTTTCTTGGTCATTACTATCACGTTTGATCTTGTAGAACCATTTGTTTCCAATAGCCTTTCTTCCTTGTGGTAGTGTAACAAGATCCCATGTCTTGTTTTTGTGTAAAGCTTCAATCTCCTCTTGCATTGCTACCATCCACAAAGACACATCTGGACTTTTGAGAGCCTCATGTAAAGTTGAGGGCTCTCCATCCTCCGTTAAAAGGCAATATGCAACATTACTTTCAGTAACATAATCTGAGTGCCAAGTTGGTGATCTTTTTACCTGAGATGACCAACAAACTTCATAAGCTTCAAACTTGACTAGTTCTTTCTCTTCATACATTGATGTTGCTTCAGAAGTAACTGGATCTTCAGCTTTTGTCTTATCTTCTACCTGAATTTTAGTAGTCTCTAAATTCTTTTCTGAAGTGCTATCATCTCCCTTCTCTTGCATTTTATCTTCTACAAATATCACATCTCTGCTGATGACAACCTTGTGGGTAGTGGGATCCCATAGGCGATACCCCTTAACTCCATTAGCATAGCCTAAGAAGATACATTTCCTAGACTTTGGGTCCAACTTTGATCTTTCTTGGTCATTGTACATCACATACATAAAACTTCCAAATGTATGGAGATGAGAATAAATAGCTAGCGTGCCAGTCCTCATTTCTATTGGTGCTTTTAGATCAATCGTAGTTGATGGAGATTGATTGATTAAATAGCAGACTGTATTAACTACTTCTGCCCAAAATGACTTAGTTAGATTTGCTGCCCTCAACATTGATCTTGTTTTTTCCAACAAGGTTCTATTCATCCGTTCTGCCACTCCATTTTGTTGAGGAGTGTGTGCCACTGTGAACTGCCTCTTGATGCCTTCTTGTTGAAAAAATGCATCAAATTCATCACTTGTATATTCTCCTTCATTATCTGTCCTTAAACACTTGATCCTTTGTTCGGACTTAGGTTCTACCTGCGCCTTAAAAACTTTGAAGACTGAAAAGACATCTGCCTTCCTTTTGATTGGATACACCCAACATCTCCTAGAATAATCATCAATGAAAGATACAAAGTATCTTGCTCCTCCTAAGAAAGTCATTGGTGTTTGCCAAACATCAAAGCGCAACAAGTCCAAGATGCCTCTACTCTTAGATGTTAATGTGCTAAACTTTAATCTATGTTGCTTACTAGTAACACAATGCTCACCAAATGGTAAACATACCGAATTGAGCCCAACAAGTAGTCTTTGTTTAGAGAGAATCTTCAAACCTTGTTCTAACATATGACCAAGATTTCGATGCCATAACATTGTCAATTCATTTTCCAAACTAGTTGATGCAATAGAAGACTCTCCCACTTGATGTGTGTTTTGTAGAAGCATGTACAAATTTGCAGCAACCTTTTCTGCCTTCATTACCACAAGCGCACCTTTGGTAATCTTCAAGATCCCATTCTCTATATGCGTTTTACACCCAACATCATCCAGTTGTCCTAAAGATAGTAGATTTTTCCTCAAGCCCTCCACATGTTGTACCTCTTATATGATGTGAATAGTGCCATCATACATCTTTATCTTGACAATACCAATAACAACGATTTTCAAAGCATGATCATTTCCCATGTACACAAATCCTTTTGAGATTGGTTTGTAGTCATAAAACCATTCTCTTCTAGAGGTCATGTGCCATGTTGCTTGTGAATCCAAGATCCAAGCATCAGTGAACTTCTTTGCCTTCAACAATAGTTGCCTCACTGTATAGAACATCATCGTCATATGAGGTACTTGCCACATTCCCTTGAGGATTCTTTTCATTACTCTTCTTGTTCCAACACTCCTTCTTTAGGTGTCCTCTCTTGCCACAATTGTAGTAAGTAATGTTTCTCCTTTTACTTCTTGACTTGGATCTACCATGAATTTGGGTCCAATTGGAATCACATTCCATGGATCTCTCTCTCATCATTGTTAAGGCCTCCACCTTGTTTGCCAACCTATCTTCCTTATTCTTGCATCGACTTTCTTCTTCAAGAATCGCAGCTGCAACCTTGTCGAAGACAAGAGCATCCATAAGGACATTGTTGGTCAAGTTGATGATGAGTTGATCATATGAATCAGGTAGACTTTGAAGTATAATTTCTGCACGTTCATTTGCATCTATTTTATAGCCCAATGATGTGAGTTGAGCAAATAAAGTATTTAGGGTGTTGATATGGTCAGTTACTGACGTGCATCTATTTTATAGCCCAACGATGTGAGTTCAGCAAATAAAGTATTTAGGGTGTTGATATGGTCAGTTACCAATGAGGGTTCTGCCATAGGAAGAGTGTAAAGTCTTCTCTTCAAGAAGATTTTGTTGTGGAGTGATTTAGTCTCGTACAACTTCATCAAAGTGTTCCATATTTCCTTTGTTGTTTTCTTTTCTGCAATACTTGAAAGAACCCCATCTATTAGTGCTAAGTGTAAATTGGCAATAGCATTACCATCCATTCCATTCCACTTGTCATCATTCGTGACCTCTCGCAGCCTTTCTCCAATAGCTGCTAAGCAATTATCTTTACGCAAAACTGCTTGTATCTTATTTTTCCACAATGTGAAGTTGCTTCCATTGAACTTCTCTAGTTCGTATTTGCCAGCCATTTTGTAACATTTGTATGCATAATCTGCAACACTTCCACGGACTATGAATGTGGCTCCGATAACACTGTTAGCAAATTTGTTAGCGAAATATGAAATGAGATGAAAATAAAGAGCAATGGAACAACAAGCAAATGTAGAAGGATCTTATTATAAGAAATAGAAATAACAAGCTTCTCTCTCATCACAAGGAGAGAACAAGAAGAAGCCTCTCTCTCATGCAATAGGAGAATGTAAGAGTGGGATGGAAAGGGGATGTATGTGATGGATCTGAATTGAGGTGAGGGAGGTCCCTTTTATATTGGTGAAGGGACCCATAAATAACTAATGATAATCATGGGCTATTTTAATAACCATAGCCAAAATTTAGCAGTGAAACCGTAGCTGAATTTTAGCATGATAACCATAGCCTAAATTTATCATAATAACTAGGGCCAGCAGATACGTAAGGTTTTTCTCTCTCCATGCACGGCTGACAAAAGGTGATTTCTCTCTCCTCCAATGGCAACAGAGTGACAAATAGTTGACAAAGGCTGATGTGTTGCACGGGGTTGCTACACTGCACAGAACCATCAAGCCTCCTCCTTTTTCCTCATCCAGCAGTGGCTAAGGGCAACGTTGCAGCAGCTTCCACAACAACCAGCCACACCTAATATTTCTTAATTATTCTTTTCCTCCTCCACTTACTTGAGTTGATATTCTGATTCGAAGCAGAAGTTTTTGCATAACTTCCCTCATGAGATCTTTTGTAGTGAATTCAATATAAAGCATGCAGTTCTGTTGTAGAATTTCTTTATATAATTATAGCCCGTATTACAGTTAATTAAGTATATGTTGAGATATGCAAAGAAAATGTTGAATGTTTTGCCTTTTTTTGAAATCCCTTTTGCACCTTTAGCTGATTCAATATGCATATCTGTCTTTCATTGCAGTTAGTTTTGCCATTGGCCTCCTACTTGGTTAATTGGTTCCGTCGGGATTTCCAGCTTTCACTGTCACATTAAGTTTGGTTTCTCATGGAAGATTGCACACGATACATAAAACCGATTCGATCCATTCTGATCCTCACTCTGCCACTGCCAGTACATCTTCCATGCCGGGATTAGACTTTGAACTTCTGCGTTATTTAAAGCAAACTGTTTTCCTTTTACTTGCAGCAGCGCCGTTCCTGTTCTTAAATTCTAAACCCCAGAATTCTCCGGATTTCTTGTTCTTGGCTTTCAAGCTTTGTTTTCATCCACGATTATAATGTGTTGTGATGATCGCAGAGAGAGCTGGTGCAGTCTGTGGAGGAGAAGCATAAAAAACTACTGGAGCTGTTTCCACTGCATCCAAAAGGGCTTTCGTTAAAGGCGAACAGAAAAACCACATGTGCAGGGCGAAGCAGAACGATTGTGCATAATGTCAAAGGGCTAAAATTATGTTTTCTGTGATATTGGTCTAATCCCATGGTGGAGAGTTTCCATGAAATATCTTTGAAATCATCATATTTCAAATGCAGGAAGTAAAATGGAAAGTTAAGAATAGAACTAAAACAAGAAGTAATTAAAATGCATTTCATTTGTTTCTTTTTCAATCTTGCTTCAATATTTGAACGTACGGCGTTAAGACTTTTTATTTAGTAAATGTAGCATGGGCCTTAACTAATAAGTGATATGCTTTAATATAAGATTAAAGTAATCTGCAATGTGGCCATCTCCCTTGGCTTCAGGATCCAGCTCCTGTTAATTTATCATGCATGGAAGCAACCGCCAATCAAAATTTATCCATGCATGCATACAGAGTACAAACAACTGCAATCTTACAACAGCAGCTCTAGAATATAGGCTACAAACGAGAAAACCCGAAAACAGCTGCAATGAAATATGAACAATATAATGGTCACTAAATGTCGCTAACCTACGCACTTACGTTGAGCTTTTGCTCAAGAAATATGAGGACCCTCGCAGGGATCATTCCACAAACTCCTCCACCATCGATGCTCAGGATGTTCTGCTTGTCACCAGGAATTGCTTGCGGAAGCCTAGGCTTCATCTTAGCCGTCATATTTTCAGCCCTTGTCACAACACAATACAACCTAAGCTAAACTCACTTGGTAAATGCCGGCTAGCGTTTTGCTGCTTCTACTTGCCTGCCTTTGCCTGCACCTTTACCCATGTAGTTATAGTTGAGCTCGTTGGCTATCACTAGTCATTGATAATGTCATTTCATGCAACTTTGTTAGGATTTAGAGCAATCCCATCGGATAGGATTAAAAGATCATTATAGAGATTAAGAATATCAATAAAACAAAAAGGAAGCAAGGAACAAAATACCAAAATTTACGTGGTTCAACATATGGCCTACTTCTATAGGCAAAGGAGAAACTTGAATTCTTCTATAAGATGGACAGACAATTACAAAAGGAGAATCCTCAGCCACAAATCAAATTGCTTTTAACTCACAAATCAAATTGCTTTTAACTCACAAATCAAATTGCTTTTAACTCACTACACTTTGAGCCACACTTGTTTACTTGCTTCTTTGCTTTCAAATTGCTTGCTTGTTACAAACAAGAGTCTTAAGCCCTTAATACAGAAATGTTATGGACAATACAAGGAGCCATGAAACGATGGGCTGTTGATGGTTTTAGCAAACCATGGATTCAAACAAGAGACCACAGAAGTTAATAAATACATAATAAACTTGCATTTGTTCCCCGTTTGAAAACATGACACATGAGATGTACTGCACCACTCCAGGCTGGATATTATATTTGTAAACTTGCAATCTATATGTTTCTCCAGCGTTATAAAACACGATAAAGGAGATCTACTACACTCCCTGCTCTGTTCAGGTAATGAAATTAGGACCGTAGAGTGAGGCAGGAGGGGGTTGTGCCAGGCAAAATTGGGCCAGATATTTTTAATCTTGCAATCTGTTGATATAACTCTCCCAGGGCAGCAAGGGGCCATGATTAATAAGTTTCCTCCTATGATATGGTTGCATTATTTTTCACGGTCATTCTTCCGTCACAGACCAGTAGTAACATTTCCCCAGGCGCTTTGCATACATTCCGTAGTCATCCCGTAGTCATAAACAATATGTAAAACAAGATGATAAGAAACACTGTAGATGAATTGAGAGATACCAAGCATGTTCGATTATTTAGCTTTTAGGCAGGTTTTAGGCAACCCGTCCTTCCATGGACTGTGGGGACTGCATCAAAATTTGAAATCAAGTCGTATGAGTGTATTTCCCTACGTATAGTAGTCTACCTTGACTCGTATAACTTCACTAAAGCTGCGTTCGCATTCTGTAATGGAAGGAGCAATACGGGCAATGGTGTTTAACCCAAAACCCAAATTACAGAAATCATTAGCTTATTCTTTTTCATTTCCATTCAGACGACTTAGCATTCACCTATCAATTCAACCTCTATGCAAAGTTGGTCCGTTCAACGAATCATCATCATCGTCATCCCTGATCAGCAATGCCATGAGATTGCTTTCTTTGACCGATAAGCTTTGCTATTTCAGCATTATCTTGCCACTTTTACGGAAAATCCGTGGAACGAGTAGAGGAATAATATACGGTTAAAACGACAACGTTACTGGTCAAAGTACAGCGTTGGCTTTTGAGGTCCCCCGGGTGCATGGCTACCCTCATGTTTCTGGCAATAGATTGAAAAATTGGATCAGTAAATCCGTGGTCCATTAAATAGGTTCGGAAAAATTTGAATAAACTGGTGTCAGATTAAAGTAATCAATATGAGCAAAATAAAGTAATTATATCCGCCCATATTCATACATGCATTTTCCAACACAAGGCAAACAGGTCCAGTATCAAATCTTGTTTGGTGGATCCACCATTCACAAATTATATACAGCGTCATCCATAAGCAAATTATTAATCACTCAGTAATTTTGCCCTTTGAATCCGTGAAAACGATTCTCACGATACCATTACCCAGCACGATCTGCAGAGAGCATCTTGAAAGAATACTCGGAAGTCAGAAAACTATTAAACTTCAACCAAAATGAATGACCACAGCATGTTACTGTCATTAAAAATAATTTTAAAAAAACGAACCTCTATCCCAGCTTTTTTAAGGAGAAATTATATTTTGACGTTTTAAAATTTAAATATACCTGAGGAATGTGAAAACGTCCCGACACAATCAAGTTGATGAAACCTTTAATGAGTGTATATACTTTCATGTATTTAGATTTATTGTTGTTGCTAACCTTTTTCGGTTACAGTCAGATCTTTAAATATTTTACGGAAATCAAAACATGCCAACAATCTATATTTCATTTGTTACTGTGACTGCCTGGTTATGTTATTGCAATTGCAGCTGCACGTTTTTTTTTTTTCTTTAATTTTCTTTTCAAAGAATCCACTCTCAGTTATTCCTGCCTCAGAATTTACAGATTTAATAATATTAGTAGTACGATGTAATCCCAAAACAAAAGAAGACAAGAGTACTCAAGTTCATTTAAATAATTTGAATTTACAGATTTAATAATATTAGTAGTACGATGTAATCCCAAAACAAAAGAAGACAAGAGTACTCAAGTTCATTTAAATAATTTATTTTCAGGACGTTTGCAATAGATTATCGCTGGTAGAACCGTTCTGAATCTTACTGACTGTATTATTTAATTTAATTAGCAAAATAACACAAGTTGCATCATGCATGCACTTCATATTGTGTGTCCTACACTGGAAGTGCAAAATAAGAAATATAGGCCACAGTTTTAAAATAGGTAGAAAGAGAAATCGATTTATCTAATCAGTCTCCCACAAGATTAAGATTAAGATGGAGATGGTGAGTGTTTATGCATAAATTTTGGTCACATAGCAACATATGTGAAAAACTCATTTTAAAAGACTATTGCCTTGACTATTGCCTTGGGCATCTCTAGTATGGTTAAGGAAACCAGGGAATAGTCTCATGGTAAGGGCAACATGGTGTGGTGTTTAAATGTATAAAAATTCAGTAATGTTGATAATTTTAAATAATTTCAACATTAAATTTAAATAAAATAATTGTTCAATAACTTTGGTAAGGAAATAACTATTCATTAAAAATAACTTTGATTGAGAAACTTAAATGAAGTAACTATCTAAATTGGTAACTTAATCAATCAATTTAATCAAAGAAATTTAAATAAAATGGCTGTCCATTAAGCAAGCTCAGAAAATGAGAGTTGATAACTTAAAAAAGACATAAATCTAAACATTTCTCTTTATTATTAATGACACATGTTTAACAAAGATTAAACTTCTCAATTGTTAAAAATGAAAATAAAAGCGATTACAACAAAGACTTAGCTGAATACAGAGCCCTAGATTTTATCTGCAACCTGAACGACCTCTTGGGCAAGCTACTTCACATTTGCCTCCAAAAGGCACACCTCTTTCAACAAATTTGCACCCTTCTTATTATGACCATTCATAGCCTCTAATCAAATTTCTTCTAGTGATACCACTAAATAGGTTCATAATGAATTTAGAAAAGATTGTTGGGACTTTCCTCTCTGGCTAGCCAAAAGTAACCCTGTGGTATTTGGCTATGGAGAAGGCTTTATTCATTCTAATTTTCCCTCTCTAGCCTCCACTCCCTCTCCCTCCTTTACCGCCACTTCAGTTTCTACCTCTTCTCCTCCCACTGAACCTACACACAAAACAACAAAAGTGAAAGACAAACCGATGGAAGAAAGCCAAAGTAAAGAATATTAAACATTTATTTAATTTTGCATGTAACTGCCCATAAGAGTATGTAACCGTTCCTACAAGAATTGAAATGCTAGTAACAAATCAAATATTCAACAAATAAAACAAGATCCAGGAATGAGAGGGGCTACATATTACCTTCATGATGTTAACTATTAATAAAATGAATTTTAGGCACATTAGAACCCTATACCATAGGTAAAGATTATGTTCTCTTAGCCAATCATAAGTTTCATAGAAATAATACATATAGAAAAAGATTCTAGACTCTTGGAAACAACAAGCCTTGGGTCATCAACAGTGTTGAAAAAAACAAAGAGGCATTTGACAATATCAAAAATAAACTTGTGACATTGGCAAGTCATGATCCTACAATATTCAAACATAAAAAAAGACATTGGTGTAAGATAGAACTCAAAGAAGACATAAAACTTAAAGCCAAGGCACATCATATAGGGATGCCCCTTCCATGAAGAAAGAATGTGATATAGAAATTCAGTTACTTTTCACAAAGAAGTTAATTGAACCAAGTACTAGTATGTTTGCCTATGTAGCATTTTATGTCAATAAGCAAGCAAAACAAGTTCGTGGGAAGAAGATGTTAGTAGTTAATTACATATCTCTTAATGAACCTATAAAAGCAGTTTAACATCCTATGTCAGGCAAGGATGATTTATTTCAAAAATTACTCCACAATCATGTTTATTCCAAGTTTGATTTGAAATTTGGTTTTTGGTAGATACAGGTTGAAAGAGACGACAAATGGAAAGCAACCTTTACTATTCTAGGAGGACTATATCAATGGATTGTTCTACCTTTTGGTATCAAGATATCTTCATCCATTTTCCAAAAGACTATGAACACAATCTTTGGGTAGCATCCTTTCATTATGGTATACATTGATGATATATTAATTATGAGCAAAACTCCACAATAACATTTAGAGAACTTAAATATATTCTATGATATCATGGACAAAAATGGCTTGGTCTTATCCCCAACAAAAATGCTCATAGCAAAAGATATGATAGAATTCTTAGGATTAGAAATATCCCAAGGAACTATTTCTTTGCAAAACCATATCTTAGAATCCATTAGTAAATTTCTGAATGAATTAAAGGATAAGACACATTTGCAGCGATTTCTTGGATGCATCAATGACGTATTTGGCTTTTACAAGAATGTGGCCAAGGATAGAAAATTACTAAATGAACAACTTACTCAAAACCCACCTCCATGGAGCCAAAAGCATACAGATACAGTAATAAATATCAAAGCAAAATGTAAGTGACTACCAAAGTTACAACTTCCCACTAATGGGACACTAATATTAGAAACAAATACATCTTCTGAATTCTAGGGAGTAACTCTAAAAGAGGACAAAGACAAAGTAATTAGGATTTTTAGGTACACATCTAGCAAGTTCTCTGATGCCAAAAAAAATTACCATAGTACTCATAAAGAGTTTCCATAATAAAAGAAGTAGAAAGATTTAGGCTATTCTTAAAGCATACTCATTTTTAATAGGGCATCACATTCTATGCAATGGTATTGATGATCATATTTGGCAGTAGAGTGATGGGGATAGGATTCTAAGGCATTATCACTAGTTGATCTAGTGTCTTTGAGATCATCTATTAGTTGTTTACCTTTTAGATCTACTTCAGGATTTTCTTCAATGATCCTTGTGAGTGATGGTTGCTCAACTATTGGTTGTGGCTCATTTATTATTACAAGTGCTATGGCTGGGATTTTTCCTAAGACTTTGTTAACATCATATGTAATTCCTAATTCTTCAAAAAAATCTGTTGAGGGTTTTCACTATAACAATGTTACCTCTATTATCTACTTTAAGTAGATCTTGGAATGATCTTCTTCCAAGAAGAAGAGAAGAAGGATTTCTCATAGGAGGTAAAATTCATTTCTAGGAAGATTCGCCTAACTTTGTAGGATAGAATGGATCCATTTCAGAAAGCCTTGGTTTTTTTAATCTCACCTAATAATGTTTTCATCCTAAGTTATGGGTTGATTTCTTAGGTATAACATGTTCATAAAATTCTTCTAATGTGTTGTCTAGCTGAGGGTATGGATTGACAAATCCTTAGTATTCAGGGTTAATCTGTACTCTATATTTTTTGTGCCCTAGAAAAATAATTGTTCTCAAAATGGAAGTAGGGTTTTTATACTTATGCTTTGGAATAATTTAAAGATTAAGCTAGTTCCTATTGTAGCATATATGCTACCTAGTTTCATATCTAATGGGATATAAATAATAATCATTAGAGGATTAACTAGATTTATGATCATGGAGAAAAAGAGTAAAGTTGGGGAGAGTGATAACTAAGCATTGGATTCTAGTTGTCCTTTAGCTTGTGTGATCATCACATCATTGAAGGTTTTAAATCTGTAGTCAACTAGGACAATCCAATAGTGATTTTTTAATCTATAGTTGAAGTGGGGATGGATGTGAATATCCAGTTCAGCAACATGGATGTAATTGTATCCATCTGAAGTCCACTTACAAACCTCCCTCCGGGAAGAAAAGGAAAGAGTCATCTGAAATCTAATTCAATAATGCTTTTATTACTAAAAAATGGAAAGTGGATCTTAATCTCAATTCTTTTGATTATTCTATATTGAATTAGAAAATCTTCCACATTTTTTAAAGCACTGAAAGTGACATTGTTAGTAGCATTGACACAATTCTCAAAACTAAGTTAAAAACATTATTAGATGGTATGTAATGCATAGGTTATTTTGTAGAGGTTAATTACAACAAGGGAAGACAAAATTAAAACTCAAGGTAGGTAATCAATGTTTTTATAATTAGGAAAATTACATGCTATAATTTATGAAAATGTACCAGCTATTGTGGTTGGAAAGGCCATGATATTGGAATTTCTCCTCTTTATAATAAAAAAGTTATTTGTGAAGAAAAGAAATAATATTTATTTAAAAATAAAAATAATGGTATTTTTTAACAATCACAAATGCAACCTTACTTTATAACTCAGTACTATCTGGTAGAATTGAACCTATGACCTAGGGTTACAAAACCAAGGTCCATACCACTAGGCTAAAACACAAGATGACAATAAATTTACTATATCTAAAGAGAATTTTTCATTGGGAATAAAAATTTTCTTGGTAGAGATTATCAACTATCTTTACGTCTACTAATCTTCTAAATGTTTTTCATTGGAAAACAATTTTTCAACCATTAGTAACATGTATTGTGAGATAAACGCTAAGCTTGAAAAATCGAGGTCATGGCCTTTTATCCCACATCGTATTATCATGGAATGTTTGAAAACTTTCTAATAGCTCTTGAGAAAAATTTATAAGGAAATGTATTTCAACTTAGCATTTATCTTTAAATTTTCTTTTTCTTGAAGAAATTAAGCTCTCAACATATGATATTAGTTTTGTTGGTAAATGCATTTTAAAAAATTGCATTGTTTTCTATATTAATTATAAAGTTAACAAAGAAGATGTTATTATATTTAATAAAAATTGGACTAAAATTTTTTTGAATTCTTACTTTGATAGCCTTAGTAGAGTTGGTTGGTGGAGTAGGTCACTTCATTTTGTTTTAACCCTTCAAACACACACCAAATCCAAAATGTATGACAATTTATTTTCAGGAAAACAAGAAAATGAACTATCTTCAATAATTCAAAGAAGATTCCAATTACAATAGTTCCACAACCCTTAAACATCAAAAATCGCTTACACATTCTATGATAGGCTCTACAACCATACAACGATTGGCCTCAATGCAAAGCATAATCAAACTAGATCTCTCTCACAAACATGAGACTAAGATTTAAACACAACATACATGAGAGTCATAATGGCTAAACACACATAAGTAATCATAGAGATGTACACACACATGCAATCTCTTTCCAAATTCTCCTGTGATCAACTTTGCATGCCCAATACATAAAAAACAAATAATATTTATTAATTACAAGACAAGAACCCTAAGGACTAAGTTGGAGGTTTATAGCTATTTCCATCCTTGTTCTCATCTTTCCCAACTATTTTCCAACTTGGAACTTTCCTTGTCCATACAAGACATCTACAAGCTTGTCAAGATGTATTTTTATCAACCCAAGATCTCAAATGAGATGACCCTTGGCTATGAAAGATGTCTCCTCCTAGGGTAGACATCTTCCCAAACCTGGAGATGTCTCTAGCTAGGATGAGAAATCTCCTCACTTTGCAAGATGTCTCCTAGCCACTTGAGAAGGTTATAGTCGCAATTCCATCATAAGGGAAATATGGTCAAAGGACCATATTAAGCATGGTAATGCTTGATCTTTCTTTATGACTTTATAAGTTTGATGACTTGGAAAAAATGGATATTAACCCCATTTTGGGTGAAGGGTGTTAACCAAACGTTTGCACTCATCACAATAGAATTAGTGAATAGTGGCTCATAATGGATACTGCTAATGAACATCCTCTATTCCTAAATTTTAAAACTTAACTTGTCTATAGACACTTCAATGTAGACGGATTATGCACTAACCAATGGGATGATATGATGAATGGATGACTACATCTTTAATACCAACATCAAGGAAAATGACTTCTTTGAAACCTTAGTTGTTGTTTATTCCTTAAGGTTTGGAGCTATGGAATTTTGAAAATCATTTCTTCTAAGTTTCCTTCAAACCGTGTATAACTCAAACATTACTTCTTTGTAAAAAATAATTAAATAATATGAAATGTTTTCTATCACTAGCTATGATCCTTATAAGCACATTTGGTGATGCAACCTTCATGCTTATTTTGGAACCATTTTCCATCATGGATATGATATGTCTTGTCAAGACAAGGCTATGATTCTCCATGATGGTTAATCTTTGTTAAATGATCTACTTGCTTGTTGGATTAGTACAAGTCTTCCTTATATTATTGATTTAATAATTAAATCTTCAATTGCTTAATTCCTTCAATATTATTTGGCTTCATTCCCTATACTTTTAATGATGTTTTTACCCCCTTGGGACACTGAATTTAATAGCGTAACTAGTAGGAACTCCAAGTTACTAATCTAGGTTTCGTTAAGTAGACCACAAATCCTACCCTAAAAATTATACAGAAATAACTATATCCTAATTTTTTAGTCCAATGGACAAACACAAAAGAAAAATCAAATTTATTAGACATAACCATTAGATGACTAGACATGTTTAGTTCATCTAGGTCATAGCCTACTAAGGCATAATTTAATTGTTACTTGATTATCAACTTCCAAAATGACCAATCTAACATCACCATTAGATTCAAAAGGTTGAAAAATATTAGGAGAAACTATTTATTTGTTGAAAATGGGCATTAAATGTCCAAGTTATGCTAATTTTAGTTCTCAAGGTTATTAAAGCACAATAAGAAATGGGATTAAAAACTAATCTCTAAGGTTTGGTACGTTGAATCTAACTTCATCATTGCATTTGGAAGGTTGAAATCTAGCAGAAATAATAATTTGTCCATCTAAATAGACTTTCAGATCAAACATTACAAGGTTTTGAAGTTTAAAATTTGGATACAAATTTCAAGACTTCCCAAGAACTTTTCAAGAAATCACACATCCTAATATTGCTCTGAGACTAGTATGCTTAATGATGATGTTTTTATGTCAATTGCTACCAGCTAATCTATAACTTTATTTGTGCATAAATTTACATGAGATTATATTTAAATTTTATAAGAAAGAATTTGAAATTTTAAAATATGACTTTTCTCACTCGTCCAACTTAGTGTAGATCACTAGTGTCCATGAGGGTTGGGCTTACTATAGATCACTAGTGTTCATGAGGGTTGGCCCTAGTATAGACCACTTGTATTCATAAGTGTCTATTCTAATAAAAACCATCAATATTCATGGTATCCATGGTGTTTATGGGTTCTTGGGTTGATATGGACCATCAATGTTTGTAGACATCATTGGTCAATATGGACCACCAATCTCCATACATATTATAGATCCTTATGTATGGTGAAGGCAAAGGTAGGCAATGGATTTGACAAGGAAGATAGTGACATTTATGGCAAGTGGCATGACATGGTGGACAACGTGAGGAAAGGCATTATAGGTGGCATGGGAAATAGCAATCTAAATGATGATGGGCACAAAGGATGTGGTAAAACATGTGCATTATTGTTGACCATGAAGAAGCATGTGCCTAAAAGAAGGGGTTTTGTTTTACTTGTAGCCTTGAGTGCGATAGTGCATGCCATGCCAAGCATGTGGCTTCTACTACACAAGGTTGATGCAACAACCTAACACAGGGCATACGTATCCTATCATGACAAAATTTACCTAGTTCCCAATAGTTGGTCTTGTAATTTCTCATGTTGGGCTACACTCAATCTACTGCTAACAGTTCCTGTGAACATATGCACATCTATTAGTGTAGAAACATTTGGTACAAACATTGCAAGTGCATTAAGTGTTTCAACAATTCTATTAGCAACTACTTCGGCCACTATCACTTGCCCATGGCACTACATCACTAAGACAGTTATTCCCTCACCCTCCTCCAGATGCACCAAAAAGGTATCAATGTTCCCAAAGATGTCTATGAATTTCTACTATTGAAAGAGAGATACTGTTACCTCTCAAGTGCTAGGATTTGATCTTGCATGTACCTGCATTCTTTGGACTAAGAAAATTAACCCACACCCCCAAACCTTTCATCTAACTTATGGTTCTTTGCACTTTGTTGAGGTGCCTCATTGTTGGTTGATACACAAGTGGATCACCACCACTCATTCATGCTTGTTGCTGCTACTATTGCAAGAGTTGCTCTAGGAGCTCACACATGCACTCAAGGGTAGCATGAGACTCTGGTGTCCTTTTGTGAGTGGGTGGTGGAGGTGGCTGTTGTTGCTCCTCTTCTTGAATGACTTTGGCAAGCACCTTGTTCTTCATCATTTCCATCCAAGAGGTGGTCAGAGCATGTTGGATAACATCATTCATGTAGTTGGTTATGCCTCCCCTCTTACATAGAGTTCTGATAAGGCACAGAAAAGGGAGTGCCTTTCTTCCATGTTCATTTTCCTTAAAATGATTCTCTATTTCTAGATAGATTAATTGTGGAAGGTTGACTAGGAATATGCTACTTAGAGCAATACACACATGAGTAGAGAAAGTTGTGATCTTACTTGGCATCACTATTGGATTGAGCTAAAAGGTTGTAATCTAAAATATGCATGTTCAGTCATGGTAAGTGCACCAAATATCATATAGTCTACTCCATAACACCGTTACATCCATTATTTATTAATACCAAGATCTACCTGCATTATAATATTTGCAAGATTTACCTTAATTTTTGGTAACCCAAGGAACTTGAAAATTGCTTTCATCAAGTAGAAAACTGAAATATCCTTGATCTTAACCATTAAACTAGCCTACCAGTTATTCTAGAACAATTATTTCTCTTTCATGTATGACTCCTCTCTAGAAGTGATGGTTAGCCACATGGAAGAGTTTTGTAATTGGGCTTTTAGTTTTGGAGGCACACACTCCAAGAAAGTTCCAAAGTTTATCTCTTGGAGCACAAATTTTTGAGCCTTCTTGTTTGTGATCTACTTGAGGCAGGCCTCCCTCAAGGTGACCTCAAGGTTTAATCTCAATTTTAATTGCTCATCTCGATGAGACTGTTCTATTACAACCTCTTCTTCGAGAATATGCCTAATAGATTCCACTTTGAGCTTCTCCCAAAGAGGTTCCATTAAATGGGTTTCAGGTTCTTGCACATGGGGCTACTCTTGACCCCTTTTTGTTCATGTCCATTTATCCCTTGGTTAGAATGATCCTCACTCTTGCACATGCTTTCCTTTGGGTGCCATTTGTGATCACAACATAACCAACAATTAGCATATAATGTGTAACTTATAACCTTTAAGTACCTTATCTCATTGGGTAGTTACACTTAGGGTAAGTTTTAACCATGATAGATAGATTATTTTAATATTATTTTAATGTTTTTTGACTTAGAGTACCATCAGAGCTTCTTGGAAAAGTTTAACTCTCAAAAATTGATGTTTTGATAGTTTCTTAGTTAAACCTTTGTGGGAATTAGAAAATTTTGAAAAATTTTCTGTCAACAAATTCAAGTTTGTGGGCCCCATGATAAAGAGCTTACCTCTAGTAGCTATAGGACTAAATAACAGAGTAAATTGGAAAAACGATTAGGAAGTTATGGCTCTAAGAAGGTTCTGGGCTCTAAAAGGTTTAAAAACTCCCTCCTTGTTTTGGCTCAAATGTGAAAAAATCGCTAAGCGGTATCGTGTATATATAGCCTTTTAACCTTGCATCAATGGGTGGGTTATGTATACAAGGTCTTGTCAACATAGCTATTGGAGAAATTTTTTCACAATTAATATCTTGAAAAATAGAAGAAATTTTTACATGAAATTGGATATAAAAAGAGCCAAAAAAGCTGTGAATATGATGAAATACTAGAAGAGGGCTTATGAATTTAGAAAACTGGAGATTTAATTGAGAGAATGATATTTTTATGGAGAAAATGCCATGGAGTGCACAACTGGATTCAATCAATGAAGAATGCAAAATGATTTGATTGTGAAAATGCCTAAGGATAAGAGACTTAATTAATCCAACTAAGAGATATGCAAGTGGATCCTACCGATAGCAAGCTCATGCCCTTTTTACCCTTACATATCCTCAAACCAAGGTGTTTGTGGGCCCTATAGTTGATTAATGATTCTAAAAAGTTAAGAAGCTAATCCAAATGAATCTTCCTGAGAATTTCAACATATCAAACTAAGACATTGAACAAAACATGGAAACCAATAGTGAGGTGAATTATAAGAAGCATTGGTAGAAGAGAGAGAGGAAGTGAAATGGAGTTCCATCTCATGATCACATGAAGTGCCTTGTGGATTTGATGGTTAAATGACCTGATAAAGTCCATCCTTAGTCCAAATCAAAACCAACTACCTTCAGTGACTTTGCATCAACACTTTAAGACTAGTCCATCCCCTCAAGCCATAAGAATGCTCCCACAGATAAATCATTGTTTCTTATTGGAGAAGAAAAGAGAAGCAGGAAATGAGAAAGGGCCTTAGTTAGAGGGGACCTTCAGGCATGGGTCACATGTCTTTCTAATCCCATAACCTGTGGTTGTAGCCCATTATTTTTGTCTAAGAGATGTTCTTTGAATTTCCATAGTTTTTTTTAATTTTTTTTGAATTTTATAATTTTATGGATATTTGGATGGGAATCACACCATGCAAAGACTTATTAACTTGATATTATTGGTTGACACAGAATGGCAAGAAATCCATGAAAAGCACTCATGCACTTAAGTGAATAGGCAAGTATAGAGAGCATCAAGTCCCCTTGAAGTACACCCTTATCAATCCATTTGATCATTCCTAAGTTTGAAAACTATCAAGGTCACAAGTTCGTTAAAGTTTCATTAAGGAAAGGGAGCTCATATTTCAAAACTAGGAACATCATAGATTGGGAGGATGGATGGATGACATGAACATATTGTTTGTTTCATGAAAAGGAAACTTTGTCTTAGTTATCAATACCAAAATTTTAAGATAGAAACTAGACATTAATAATAAAAAACATTAAGTAAAAACCACCATTAGCAAACAACTTTAGCATCACTATGTCTTTTTTGTAATAAAGCAATTTATTAGAAAAACAATAAGAAAAACACACCAAATAAAGTAAAATATAGAAGAAATTGTAAAATATTCAATAAAGATAAAATGTAGTAATGATGTTGTAAAACAAAAAATGGAAAAAATTAGAAAAGTGTAAAACAATAAATTGTAAAATAAAAATGTGTAAAAATTAAAAAGCCACTTAATGATTAGCATAGATGGCCATCTCCTCCATGACTGAGTTAGAAGGAGGAGATTTGAAAGATTAAGCAAGGTTGTCCTTTTGATCTGGTGTTACTTATGTTGGCTTGCTTAGGCTCATTGAAAAGTATTATTTTTTGTGTGTTGACCAATTGTTTCTTGTTTGGGCTCTCAGTTTTATAGATCAACATGGCCCTAGAAGGAAAGGTTTCATAAATGATATAAGGCCCTTTTCACAATGTTTGAAACTTAGTTCGTTGTGGAACATGTGTGGGGTTTCAGTAAAGAACCTTATCTCTATGTTAAAATTTTACTTTTCTTATGCTAAGATCCTAGCATTTTTTGTTGAATGCTTTATGCACTTCATTAAAGGATAGGGCCACCAATCTATTCTTATCTAAGACATTGAGGTTGATTAATTTTTCTTTCTATGCTAGGCTAAGGTCAAGATCAAGGTCATGGGCTATTAAAAGTGTATAAAGCTTACATTGAATTGGAAGAGTTGGAAGCTTTCTGTACACTAGCTCATAGGGAGAATAGCCTATAAAAAGTTTCCATGTAGAGTAGTAGGCTCAAAGGGCATCATTGAGTTTTATGCTCTAGTCTCTCCTATATTTGCTAATTATTCTTATCAGGACTTTAGTGATCATCCTATTGGTAATCTCAGCTTGATTGTTGGCTTGGGAATGGTATGATGTTGTTAATTTATGTTCAACCCCCAAGTGTTGCAAAAGCTTTTGAAAGGTGGTGTCTATAAAATGAGTACCATTGTCAGAAATCAGTGCATGTGGCATCCCAAACCTATTTACAACATTTTGCTTTACAAACTAAGTAGTAGTGAAAGATGTATAGTCAGTGATAGTTTCTGCCCTCTACCCATTTCATACAATAGTTAACAATGACTATAATGTACATCTTTCCATTTGACATGGGAGTGATGGAACCCATGAAGTTAATGCCCCATATGTCAAAGGGTTTTAGTGGTTGGATCCATTATTGAGGTTCCTCCATTTGAGTGGTCATCCCATCATTGCATTAACAACATTCATAAGAGTGGATGAAGATGTGAACATCATTGAAGGGTATTGGCCAATAATACCCTACCATCAGGATCTTAATGAATCATGTGTCTCCTAGCATAATGGCTCCCACAACGATCCTCATGAGCATCTTTAAACATGCACAATTGGTCAACATTAAGAACACATCAATAAACTAGACCATCAACACACACCTTGTAAAGGTGTCCATTGATCTCTATGAAGCATTTAACCTAATGAAGAAAATGTTGTTTCTTTTGGTGGTCTAACTCTTGTGCCATCTTTTAAATGAGAAGATAAATAAGGATGTCATCGTACCATGTAGGTTCATTGGGCACTTGCTCATTTATCGCACTAGCAAATAGGAGTTCATCAGGAAATTGATCAAAAAGTGGGTTCTCCTCCTCTTTGTTGTCCCATTATAACTCAGACAAGTTGTCAGCAACCATATTCTTGGTTTCCTTCTGATCTACCATTGTAAGATCAAATTCCTACAAGATAATAAGCTATCATATGACATAGGGGCCCACTGTTGGCTTGTTCATTAAGAAAAAAATTGCATTGTGGTCTATGTACACAAACACCTTGTATCCAAGAACATAGTGCATGAATTTCTCCAAGGCATACAACACTGCCATTAACTCTTTCTCTATTGTGATGTAGTAGAGTTGTGCACCCATAATACTTTTTCTTATGCAATGTATGTAATATGGATGCTTTTAATCATCCAACTACATGAGCATAGCTTCTAATGCATAATTCAATGCATCTATCATGATGTGAAATGGTTTGGACTAGTTAAGTGCTCATAGAATTGGAGTTTCTATAAGATTTTCTTTAAGTTACTGGAATGCCTTATCACATTCCTTAGTCCATATGAATGGAGCATCTTTCTTTGTAAACTCTACCAATAGTTTAGCAATCTTAGAGAAATTCTCTATGAATCATTGGTAATAGCCAGTGTGGCCAAGGAATGACCAAGCACCTTTAATAATTTTCAATTAATAAAGAATTCCTTGGATGATCCTAATCTTTTTAGGATTCACCTCAATGCTTGCTTGTGAGATTTTGTGCCCCAAAACAATGCCCTCATGGACCATTAGATGGCGCTTTTGCCAATTGAGCTGAAGGTTAGTCTTCACATACTTTTCAACACTTACTCAAGATGGTCTAAGGCTTGCTCAAACGAAGCACCATAGGTGAAGAAGTCATCCATAAATATTTTCATCCCACCACCAATCTGCTATTGAAAAATGCTAAGGACAAGGTGTTGGAAGGTTGCAAGGGCATTGTGTACACTAAAAGTCATCTTTTTGTATGCAAAAGACCCCTAGGAACTCGTTAATATATTTTTGACCTAATCCTTGAGTGTAATCTGAATCTAGGTATAGCCTACCACATTTATATGGCCACCACTGCCATCGTTTGGTGAACCATCCACTGTCAACACACCTTAGTGTGCATGTGCATCTGCACGTGACCACCATAAGAGATGCAGCGCAAGATGAGGCCACCACAGTCCGTCTGTCCACTATTGTCTGCAAGAACACAAAGGCTGAGAGACGCGCTGCTGTTGTTGACGTGCACAGGGCCGCTGTGTGCTACTCTGCCGCCTTTTGCTATGCGTCCGTACTCTGCATTCAAACCGCAACACCTGGTGAGGAAAACAAAACAAAAGACTACCGTTTCTGGGTGGCCCTGTTTCCATTGATGAGAGAGAGAGCTGTCATGTCTCCTTTCACGTGTGCATTAGACGGTCATCATCTGAGACCCCGTTGGGTGCTGCAGACGCCCAGCTAACCGCCGTTTGCTACGTGTGACGCGCCGCTGCCCTCTGATCCCCGGCTCCCACGCCGTTGTTGTGTTGCACGTCTTTTTTTTAATTTGAAAGAACAGAAAGGAGGCCCAGTCTGCACCACACGCACCACCAGTTTGCCTCTAACGTCAAAGAAGAGGCTCTGATCCACGTTGCGCAGATGCCAACGTCCGCGCCTGAGAGGGAGAGCCTTTGCTGACGTCTCCAACGTACGAAATGCATGCTATGCCATAAATTTGGATTTACCTGCTAATTCTTTAGATGTGAAAACCCATGAATTATATCCGTAAAAAGAGGGGAACTGTTCTTGGATTTACTAGGATTGGCAATGCCACACCTGTCTTCTACCTTTAGAGATTAATTGAGTTTGTACATAGGAATAAGTTTAGAGGAAAATCTGGTAAACTGGTGTTCTTATGGTTGACAGGGACTATTGCCCATCAATTTTACACCGTCCTTGCAATACTTAGTTTTATAACTTTTTTATAAAAGTAATTGGAATGCATTTTGATTCAAGGCTTTTATGATTAGATGAATAATTTTCTCCTAAGTAATTCCAAAAGTTGCACTACTTTGCATCTATAATGGTCTATATGTGTGTTGATTGTGGCCCGTGCCTAGCATGGGTGAGGTTGGCATCAACAACCATGTTATAGGTTTAATAGCTACGTCAATGATGGGGATTATAAGGGATTTGTATAATTTTTATGCTAAACCATTACTCATGTTACTATTCAGTATGTAAATGAAACCATGCATTCCTTTTTTTTCCCAAAGATGACAACCGGTGTATACTAGAAGCCATTGTCATGTGCCCATCATTTCAACTCTCTTGAAGATCGTGCTCTCTTATTGCAAGCATTTAATTTTCTCTTCTCTCCATTCATAGTGATCTTGATTTTATTCTGATTGGTTCATGTGCAAGACATGCAGGAAGATAAGCAGCTAGGGAAGCCTAGTAGTTGAAACAGTGGTGGAATGGGAAAGGGAAGAGAAATGAGACTTGACATGGCCTTCCCTGTAGCTAGAGGAAAAGGGATCTTAAAGGTGTTCAGAGAGGAGTAGTGAACAGATCAAAGAGTTAGAGGTGTAGACTTGTTGGAGGAGATGTGCTTCCTAAAAGCATGGGGACAAGGAGGCACTAGAGACTATCTTTTACGCAATCAAACCATCGCTCAAGTTTGAACTAAGTCCTTGTCGAAATACCCATTGTTTGATACTTTTATAACTAAGAACTTTTGTCTTTGTTCTACATTTATTTCTAAATAAACATTTCAACCAAGACCATAACTTGTCTTTGGAGTTTTCAAGTTCTTTATTTTGAAACTTTCATTTTTAGTTTGTCAAATGTGATGCCATCTTACTTTCTCTATCAAATTTAAGATCCAAACAATTAATTTGTTTATGTTCTTTGCTAAAATTACTAGCATTATTTTATGCCTTTACCAATTGAGTCTATTTCCAAGTTTTTGTACCCATATGAGAAGTGCCCTAGGCAATAGTCTCTTAAAACAAGTTTTGTCGGTGTTGTTGTGAACCAAATTTATGCATCAACACAAATGTCTGAGCATTAAAACATGAATGTCTGAATATTAAAACTCATAGCCACCTTGAAACATGGGACGTGGTCTAGACCTTTGTGCTCACAGAAATCCGAGGGCACGTCCATGCAACTACTTTGGGCCAACTCTTGGAATTGGTTCTTGAACATACCTAGATAACAAATGAGATATTAAAAAAGAAAAAAAAAAGGTGAGGAAAGGAAAAATGTTATTATGGTCAGATGTCTCATGTGACACACCCAGATTTGTAGAGTATTATAAAAATCATTCTCTCTACCAATCTTTAAATAATTAAAATCCAGATTTGTAGAGTATTATAAAAATCATTCTCTCTACCAATCTTTAAATAATTAAAATCCTAATGCTCTAAACTTTTCTTTTTTCTTAAACTGTGGTCAGCGTCCCTTTCCTTCCTACTTGTCCCTGCCGTTCAATCGGCATTTGAACCAAGAATCTTCTAAAATACTTGGGGTAACTTCCTTTGCAAGGCCTGCCTCTCCCTAACACTTGCCGTTTATTCCCTACTACTGACCATGAAGACAATCTAAACAATGTAGGTAGTGACTAACACCAAATCTAAACCATTGTCCAGTTTTTCTATCCGAACCTCGATTCTTGTTGCAGTTGCCCTGCATTTAATCATACGTTTTTTGTCCAGTTTTTCTATCTGAACTGCAATTCTTGCTCTAGTTGCCCTAAGTGGCAGTTACTTAAATGGTGATGTCAGCCATTTTGCAGGCTTTCTGTTTAGTACTCGTGTTGCCGAAATGGCAAATCTGAGCTCTGATGAGCATCCTAGAACACCATTTTTGTTTAGTAAATATACCCAAATGCTGGACCCCCATCTTGGCGGAAGATGGAGAACACCGTGTGCGAAAGAAAGTAACAGAGGCTCATTGTCAGACAACTCTGACTTTGACATTATTTGAATGATGAAGCGTAACCTCAGTGTGCAAATCTTGAGTTGTTTTTTGATAATGCCACCGAGATTGTGGATAAGATCAATCTGCCGAAGACGAAAATTATGGTTTCATAGCAAACGTGATGAACCCTGTGAGCAATGGAATGTTCCTCCTGCAGTTTCCGTTTTCATGCCTGAAAAAGGGGGCAAACGCAACAGATTTCATGGAATGATGATTTTTTCTTATGCCAGTGAAGGCATAGGTGGCCATGCACTGATTTGTAAACATGGTAACTTACAAGAGACATGCTAATTTCTCACTCTGGGGAGCTGCATACAGGGCAGACTTTGCGGTGCGTGGTTCCCCTAAGTTTCCCACAGTAAAATCAATGCCAATTTCAGCCAGCAAACAAAACGTCAATGGTGAATATGCCATAAAATCTGGGAAATCTGTTATTCCTCTGCAATACGCAACACCTTCTCGCTAGATCTTTATACAAGACTCTAGCTGATGATCCCTTAATTTTTGTGCTTCTATGAGATGATAATCCCTTAAGTTGGGATATCTCATCTCATATTCTCCATGAATATGTTGAAGCCCATGCTATGCAAGCATTAGCTGAAGCATTGTTGGAATAGATTGATTGGGTGACAACACAATGTTGCCTTTCATATCACGCCACCACAATAGTTCATCTTGATGCAAGATGAAGGTGAAGTCGAGTACATACTTATCAGGATGAGCATATACCACTCAGTATTGCTGAGGCACCTGGACTACCCTAGGTGGAGATGGGCTCCTATGACAAGAAGACATTTCGTGTTGATGAACTTGTAAGTAGTGTGCAATTAAAGTTTAATTTAATGATAATACTTTTTGTTTTCATAGGATTTGACTCTTAGGGTTCAAACAACGAGGATACTAAGTTTCATTGGGTTTAGATAGTGCATGAAGAACTACAGTCCTGAGAAATGATGCTAATGATGAGCGACAAGGTACCCCTATGTCCAGCCATACGAATCATAGGCATTCACATGAAATCTGGTCAAATTCAATAACCTATAATTACTAAATATGCTAGAGCTAAAGAGTGCATGCATGTTGGCCATTAGTTGTCTTCCCAGTCCCACTTGTGGAATGCAATTGTATGGTTAAGTGTGACTGAGGCGTAAGATTTTTATTATTTTGTGTTTTATCAAATTACTCGCCTAGAACAAGAATAACAGTAAGAGTGATTAATTGCTAAGTAAACTATGATCTAATCTAGCCTAACATAAGTAACTGTTTCCACTTCTTGGACACACCTTGAACTTTGTGTAAACACTGCTATGTTGTCAAATGCTAACCGTTCCTGAGCTATCAAGTGTCACACATGTGTTTGAAGGGGTCATGCTTGCGTATTTTAATGAGTTGCTTGATTAATCAAAATTAATTATTTCATGAACAACATTAATGTAAATTTCATGAAATTACAATATAAAAATGCATGGGAAAGAAAGTCTCAAGTGCTACAAGGATGAATCAAAGAGTTCGTCTTTATTACCAACACAATGGTGTGTTCAAGTATATCAATGATTGAATAAAGATTTGTTCACAATTACACCTCTTGTTGCAGGCACTTGGAAAATATTCTAACTCTCAAATGGACAAACTACAAGAGTTTCGCTACTTGACTACCAAAAACTTACTTTGAATTGTGCACCTAGGCGCTGCATTTATAGACCTGGGAGTAACCCTACGATATAGAATGTACGATATCACATATTAGCCCATGATATCACATACCCAATATTGTGGCCACCCCGATATTGGAGCATATGAAAAACATGATTTATCAAATGTCTAGGCCATGGTTTCTCTCAAGAAGAGTAACTTTTTCACATCATATATGAGATTCATAATCAAATGAGAGAGACCCTTAGGATTTATGCCCAAGGTTGGTTATATGAATTAAAATTCCATCAAATACAAGGACTAATCAAATGGGTGGCAAAAGAAGAAGGAGAGCTATGTAAATGAGAAAATGTTGAGGAATATCACTAGGACCCAACTCTTCAAAAGAAGAGAGTTCATCTCTATGGTAAGGAAAAAGAGATAGCCCTCGATGAGGTGATTTCATATCAAACCTTGCCAATGCAATAGTTTATTGCTAAACTTCAAGCAAGGCTAGATAAGATGTTGGAATGGATAAATGAGAAAGTTACAACTTGCGTAGAAACCATAGAGGAGAGAGTAATGCAAAACAAATTTAGTGATGACAAAAAAATGAGAAAAAAAGAACCAAGAGACTGGTAAGAACATTGATTAGTAAAAAGGGGAAAGGGCTGTAGAAGAAGATGTTATAGACTCAACCATCGAAGAAGATGATGAATGTGACATCTACCTATATGATCATCCAAAGGGCCATTTCCCAATTATGTTACATCTACATGACTATTGGGATTTTTCTTTGAACCCCATGTTTGTACAAAAGAAAATGCCTAGAAAATTACCTTTCTTACAAAGTAATTATAGACAATCCAACAACCAATCATACTATCCTAGTGGGAGTTCTTACCAACCTCAACACTATCATTAACAACAATGATAAAACCCATAGTCATGGGGGAGGCCATCATCAAACTAGCACTACCATTATTAATAGCCGGATCCATCTAGATGCTATGTTCAACAACTTGTTTTCCTAACTAGTTCTACTTTCTCTACCTCAAATTACTATTACCACTCTCCTGAATATCATCAACCTACAACCTCTTTTATGATATCACCACCTCACACCTATCATCCTCCATCATATCATTAATATTCTCATAATCACCTCCATCACATGTCATAACCGGCAACACAGGAAGGTTTAGCACCACAACATCAATGAAAGAATGCCACTTGTGCTATGAACATACACGAAAATGATAATTCTAGTAGATCTTCATCATAGTCTCAGAAATGTCCTTTCTTTAGGATAGTTCTCACATGTGAGCATAATACTTGTGGACCTACTAGCTCATCTAAACTAGCACAATGCCAATCAAGTGCAACACCCCTCCTCTCACAACCAATGTCCTTCAATCCTACACAAAGGGAAACATCCATCATTACTTCAACACCTAAAAAAATGATGAACCTAGCACTATGGAGAGACAAAAGAATCCATGCATCACTAATCATGATAAAGGATGCAATCACAGGCTAGACATCCACAAAGTTAACACAAACCCTATTTTGACCCACTATACATTTCAAAACTGAGTGTGTGAATAATAAATCATCTACGTAGTTGCCACTAAACCAAAAGATACCTAGTGGATTGAAAATGAATGTCTAACACTGGCTTACAAATGCATGGAGCCTGCTTGCCCACTTATTAATTCTTGTCATGGTCAAAAGCTTAGTCGTGGGGAAGATGACCTATCCTAAATTAAGAATTAATAAGTGTTTTTCATTATTTTGTTTTCTAATTTTTTATCATTTTCTCATTTCTTGATATAAATTTTTTTCATCCTTTTCAACTTTTTTCACACTTTGTTTTTATTTCCTTTCTCAATAATCTCGATTGTGAATAAAACGATAAGATGTAACCTAATGAGGTGAGGTTTTCTCTATGTTGTTAAAGTCATGAAGGACTAATTATCTGGATAGTGAGGCCACATCATCCATCCATACATTGCATTAATAAGAGGTTCTTACCATGGTCATAATGATATTCTTTTCCATCATCAAACTAAGTATAAACTCATAATCTTTATGCCTGGATAGAAAAATAAAGAACCAAGGAGGAATGTGAGGGATGTGACATTAAAGGAACTTATGAAATCTCATTGACCACTTCTGTATGTTCTATCATGTTGCTAAGGTTGTAATTATATCCTTGTAGATCTAATGAAAAATGGGAGTAAGAGTAAAATAGGTGTTGCCTTATCATGTCACTAGAAAGACATGTTACCCATGCTTGAAGGTAGTCCTCTAGTAAGGTTGACATAGATAAAAATAAAATAAAAGAGCATAGAATAAATTTCTTAGGGTCCCACTCGAAAGACATGTTACCCATGCCTAAAGGTTGGTGGCTTCTCAAAAGTAAAAAAGAAGAAAAAAGAAAAAAGAGAGAGTGCCATGAATAAACTCCTCCCTTGGACAAAATTCCAAGTGATGATACTCCTTGTAATGATGGTAGTCTTATGGTTGTAAATCCAAGAGATAAAACAATGCATTGTCACTAGAATTAGACCTAGTTTGAATCTTGGAAAGAAGAACTAATGATTACTTTAACCATTAATAACAGACAAGAATTCATCATGCCTATCGTAAGGCACATCATGTCCTAATTTCTACAATCCTTTCTAAAATCCATCTCATTTCACTATTTGTATAGTGATAACTTGTGGTTTTTTGTAACATAGAGTTATTTTCTCAAATTGGTGGTTCTAATATGTGTGCTTTGCTAGATAGGTATGCATTTCATTTATCTCCTTCAGTGCCTATGGACATTTTTAGGTGTAGTTATACAAGGGCATTAAGGGCTGGAGCCTACTTTGGGGAGGATCCACTCTTATAACTATTGTAACTTATACTTGTCTAACACAACCACATCATCTTGAACCTCCCAAATGGATAAATGTCAATTTTAAAACCTTCCCTTATCATAGAACCTATCTATTGTATATCATGGATTTAATACCCTTACATCTTCCAAAGCCTTTAATTCCTACAATTCCATATTCCAACATTACCAGTGCCCAAATATGTATTCTCACTTACCCTAGAACTTTGGACTCTACATGAAACCTTCCAACCAAACAGAAAGCTTCATTTTCCATGCTGAGTGTTCCCATGTAATGCAATTCTGAGGCCTTCAACTTGATATTGGAGGGGGAGTCAATATCAACTACTAGATATTGTGTCCAACAAAAACTATAATACAGCCTTAGCGATTCTTTAGAAATCATTTTCATCATTTGTAGTTAAGGAAGTTTTTGCATTTTTCTCTCTCGACCAAGATCTCTGTGCATCCAACATCCATATGGGATATCTAGCTTCATATTGCTTTAACTTCCATGGTTTTCAAATCTATTTGATCTTAGAATGTTCAAGTTTGTTGACGGAGGTGCTTGTGTGGAAAACTTATGCCAAGTTTTCAAAATTTTCTATCACCCAGAAGGTATTATAAGGGTAAGAAAGTTGAAAAACTTAAGCTTTTTAATGAATAATCAATTGTATGCATGCCAAAACCTTTAATTAACACCCTTAAGGAATCATAACTATCATTATAGGTCATACATAAGGAAAAAGAAGTTAATTATGAAGGGTTATAAAAGAAGTTAATACTTTTTGGGGCATTTTCTTAAAATTATTATAACCATGCAATCACATGAACTAATAAGTTAATGAAACTAAGGACCTGAGTAAGGTGTAAACCTATCGATGATAAATGAAAAATACCTTAGTAACTAATGAGCAGCGAGGTACCCCTACATCCAACCATATGAATCATAAAGTGTTCATGTGTGATCTAGTTGAATTTTGTGGACTTTATCATTTCTAGTGCACTAGTCCTTTAGGAAGTGAATCTTGTCTTAAGGTCAATCGTTGTCTTCCCAATTATACTTGTGATAGATATTGGTATGGTTAAGTGTGACTGAGGCATATGATTTTTATCATTTTTATTTTATAGTTTGGTGCTTAAAAATTAGATAAAAGGAATTCAATTAATTAATCTAAATTAACTAATTAACTAGAATATAACTAAATGTAACACAAGCATCTGATCCCAGTTTCCATACATGTTCTGAACCCATTACTTGGTGTACCAAGCAATAACGTTGTTGGGATTATCAAGTGAATATGTGTTATGCTTGAAGCAGTTGTACTTATGTGTGTAATTTATCTAGCTTAATTGCTTCATTAATGTAATAACTGAAAAATATTTAATAACTAATGGAAAAAATTTAATAAATAATTAAAACTATTGAATGCATAATTGAAATAGCTTATTTATCCAAAGTGTTGCAAGGTTTATTAGAAAGTTCATCTTTATTGCTACACACACTGCTGTGCTCAAGTACAACAATGCTTGAATAAAGATTTGTACACTCAATGACTCCTGTTGTGGGCACTCGAGAAAAAATTCTAAATTTCAAATGGAAAAACTACAAAAGCTTTACTATAACTACAATATCTGATTTCCATAAATGTAGCTACAAGCATGTATTTATAGTTGAAAATCAACATTGTGTTGATGAGGCCTTATCAACACATGGTAAGATGCATCGACTAGGCCTCATCAACAAGGCCTCATCAATGCAACCAATTGAACATGACTCATCATACCCCCATGAATGAATGAAAACTCATCCTCAAGTTCTTTTAAAAAATTGACAAGGTATGGGATTATTGACAAACTTTTCTTCAAATAAAACAAACTGACTGACTTAACAAAAAATGGAGTGCCTAGGTGTACGGAACAATACATTACAAAGAATGATGATGTTCAAGATATAAAATAAAACACCATGATATAACTCTTCAAAACTGGATAACATGTTCCTTCATGTTGTGAAGTTGTTAGAGAAGATCAAATGGTCCCAGGCGGTAGTGGATCCTGAGGCTCCGAGGAACCTTCATCGGCTTCATGCATGGGTAGTGGTTGAGGTGGTTGTGACTATCCTACTACTATTGCAACTCCTGGTGGGAGGTAGAAATCATCCAATAGTGCTTTCATTTTCTCCTCCTTATTCCTAGGATCATGCACCATCCATGCAGCTTTGCCAATGTGGGTTGAAATGGGCACATCCCAGGGATACGAGATTGCTAGAAATAGCTCCTTAGCATTGACAAACTAGGTAGCAAACTATTTGCATTCAATGTCAAATGTCCTAACTACGTCTTTTAGCTCCTAGTGGTCATTGATTCATCTGGGTAAGTTCTCAATGATTGATTTTTGGTCCTTGAACCATGCTCTGAGAACTTCGAGTTCAGTGTTTGTAGTCTCAAGTTTCTACTTGGTATCTTTGTGGTTTCTAATGTCTACCTTGTATAATAGATATAAGCTAGCCACTTGTTTCTCCAACTTTGATCATGGCCATTCGGTAGTTAGCATTGCCAGGTTTGCATATTGAAGATTGGCCAACTCCATATATTCTGTCATTTCCTTGATTTGAAACTCCTTTAAGTGGATATCCACTTTGTTGTAGGCATCTATCCCATCAACGATGGGCTACCAAATTTCTCTTTCTTGTTGGAGTTTCTAGAGGGCTTCATTTAGTTTTTCCTTTTCCATCTAAATGTGGCTACATCTAACTTTTCATTGATCATGCCTATAGACGTCTACATGTCTTGAAGTGCTGATACATTTGGTATAGACACCACAAATGCATTCAATGCTTTAGTGACACAATTAGCAACTACTTTAGCTATTGTTTCTTGCCCATGGTGCTACATCACCAAGATAGTTTCCCCTTCACCTTTCTCTAAATGTAGTAAGAAGGTGGTGGCATTCCCAAAGATTTCTAGAAATAAATGATGTTGTGATAATAAGACTATCACCTCCCAAGCATTGGGATCCAACCTTGTAGGTAGTTGCATTCATTGAGAAAAGACGATTGGATCATCCCTCTCCATTTAGCTAAATATTTAGGCCATCTCACTAAGGTGAATCATCACCGGTTGATACACATATGGATCTACCTCACTCATTCCTACTCATTGCTCTTGTTCACTCAAGAGCTATCCTCATATTTTGTGTAGATGTTTAATGGCTTTGTGGGCCTCTAGTGTTGTTTCTTGAGTGGGTGGTGGTGGCAGATACTCTTCTTCTTGGGTTGTTGGCATTTTATCTTTCATAATCTCAAACCATGAGGCCAACGAAGCATGCCTGATGGTATTGTTGGAGTAGAAAATAATGCCTACTCTTTTATAAAGTTTCCTAATGTGGCATGAAATGTGCAAGATCTTTATTCCACATTCATTTTTCTTGAAGTGCTTATCTATCATTAAGTAGATCAACTATGGAAGGTTGATGGAAAATTTTCTACTTATAGCGAAGCATGCTTGGGTGGAGAAGGTAGTCACGTTGCTTGGCCTCACTGTTGGATTGATGTGATAGGTTGTGATCTTGATGTAAATTCACTTTGCTAGTGTGAGTGCATCATACGTCTTACATTCAACCTCATAGCATCACTAGGTCCACTCCCTCTTAGCCTTAGGATCATCATTTGTGGATAGTTTTGCTAGATGTGTTCTGGTATTAGGCAACCCAAGTGCCTATGTGATAACTTCTACCAAGTAGGACACTTGAATGCCCTTAATTTTGACAATGGACCCTGGCCTTCGACTACTCTAGAAGAGAAATGTCTCTTCCATGTACCATTTCCCATTGGACATGATGACTGGCCACATGGAAGAGGCTTGCAGTTGTGTCTTGAAATACTCTAGAGCTTTCTCCAAAAATGGCCCAAAGTTGATCTCTTGAAGAATAGATCATTGAATTTCTTAGGACTTGATTATATCAATGCAGACTTGAGTTAAAGTGACCTTAAACCTTGGTATGGGTCTAGGCACTTCTCCTCATTGTGATTATTTTGTGGGCACTTCTTATTTTAGAATCTATCAAATAGATCCCACTTTGGGCTCCTCATAAAGAGGTCCTATTACAAGGGTTGCCCCTGATAGTTCTTGGCCTTGTTCTTGCTGGCCCCTTCTAGCTCTAGGCCACTTCTCCTATGGTCAAGAGGGTTCTCCTTCTTGCAGGAATTTTTGTTTTGGTATCATCTATAATCACAATGAGACCATAGATTAGCAATCATTGTGTAACTTAAAATAATTGGGATACCTTTATCTCTTAAGGATAGTTACACTTTGGCTAAGTTGTGATTATGGCTGATTTAATTACTCCAATTATTTTTTATTTATGTATTATCATTAATAAACCATCCTAAAGGTTGTTGGAAGGGTTAATCTATAAAAAAATTGATGTTTATGGAGTTAGAAAAAATTTCCAAAAAATTTCATTAATTTTTTTTATCAAAAACCTTAAGGTTTGTAGCCCCCATGATAAAGATCTTACCTTTTGTAAGTGTAGGGTCAAAAAATGGGGTGATTTAGATAAGAAGTTGGGAAGTTATGAGCTCTAGAAGGTTTTGGGCTTTGAAAAATTGCAGAAACTCCATGTGTCATGAGAAAATGACAGAAAATTCTTAAGTGCTTAGCAGTATATATAGGATGTAAGCACTGTGTCAACCAGGCCTCATCAACATGGTTGGCTACATGGATGAGGCCTCATCAACATGGTTGGCTACATCGATGAGGCCTCATCAACATAGTTATTGACCATCATTAACTACCATTGACTTTGGTCAAACTTTCAAAATACAAGGAATTTTTGGATGAAATTTGGGGCAAATAAAAGGTCAGAAGACTAAGAATAGTATGAAAACATGAGAAGAGGGTATTAAAGTTCATAAATTTGGAAAAATGGAGACAAATTGATTTAGTGGATGAATGAAATGAAATATTAAGCAGCACTAAGTAGAATACTCAATGGAATGTGTGAAAGATAAGGTTGTAGTGATCTCAAAGGTAAGGAACCTTAACCAACTAGACTAAGAGCTATGCAAGTGGATCCTTCCCATTGCAACCTCATGCCCTTTTTGCCCTTGTATAACCTCAACTAAGGGGTTTGTGGGATCCACAATTGATTAATGATCATGAAAAGTTAAGGACCAACCTAAAAGAATCTACTCAAGAATCCTAATACATCAGATAAGACATAGAGCATAACATAGGACACAATAGTGAGGTGAGTTATGGCAGCATGGATGGATGTTAAAGTAGGTGGAATGGAGTTCCAAATTAAGGTCATAATAAGTCCCTTGTGAAATTTGTATTTAAAATAATGCAAGAAGATCAATCCTTAGACTAGACCAAAACCATCTATTTTTAGTGACTTCACATCATCATCCTAGGATTGATTCACTCACTCAAGACACCAGAGTTTTTCCACAAAACAACCACCATTCCACAAAAAAAAAAAAGAGAAGTAGCAAGTGAGAGAAAGGGCCTTAGTTAGATGGAACCTTCAAGCATAGGTGCATCTTGTTCAAGTTGCATAACCAATGCTTATAGCTCATTTATTTGTCCAAAGGATGTGCTTTGAATTTCCATCATATATATATATTGAAATAGGAACCACATCATGCAATGACTTATTTATGTCTAAGGGATGTGCTTCGAATTCCCATCATTTTCTTTTTGAAATGGAAACCACACCATGAAAATACTTATTTGTGTCTAAGGGGTGTGCTTTAAATTCCCATCCTTTTCCTTTTAAAAAAAAAAAAAAAATTGGATGGAAACCACACCATGGAAAGACTTTATTTGACTTCCTATTAGTGGGTGGTATGGAATGGTGAGAAGTCTATGAAACACGCTCAAGCACTCAAGCAAGTAGAAGAGTATAAAGATTATTGAGTCCCCTTGAAGTCATATCTTTTACAAACCTTGAATTCTTCCTAATTCTGGAACTACCAAGGTCACCAATTGATTAAAAATTTATTTAATGGAAGGGACCTCAAATTCCTAGAATAAGAAAAGCCATAGAGTTCATTAGATGGGTAGATGACATGGACTCACTGCTTTTCCCATGAAAAATAAACCATGTCAAAGTCATTAGACATCAGAATTCAAAAATAGAAACCAGACATCAATAATCACAACATTAAGCACAAACCATCATTAGTAAATAGCAACCACGGCAGTGTGTCCTATGACAATAAAGCATATTTTATAGGCAAAAATGAGAAAATCTCACACTTGAATAAAAAAACAAAGAAAAATATATAAGAAAGTGTCAAATAATAAAGAAAGTTCAAAAGTGCTAAAGATGATGTAAAATTAGAAGCATTTGAAAAATCAAGAATTTGTAAAATAAATAATTTGTAAAAATAAAAAACATGAAAAAAAGTAGAAAAATTGAATAGCCATATTGATGGTTAGCATGGATGGCCATCTCCCCCAAGATTGAGTTGGAAGGAGGAAATCCAAAAAATGGAACGTGGTTGCCAATTTGTCAAGGTGGCAGTTGCATTGGTCTATCTTGGTTCAAGGAAAGGCTTTACTTGTTGGATGTTGACTAGCTGCTTTTTATTTGGACATTCACATTTGTAGATTAACATGATCCCAAAGGAAAAGGTTTGATCAATTACATAAGGTCCCTCCCAGTGTGGGGTTTCAATAGAGAACCTTATATCTTGGTTAAAGTTTTATTTTCTTGATTCTAAGGTCATGATGTTGCTTGCTAAATGCCTTGTTCACATCATTCAAGGATAGGATGACTAATTAATTTTCATCCAACATGTTTAGGATGATTAATCTTTCTTTTTATGCTAGACTTAAGTCAAAATATAGATCATAGGTTGTTGAGAGTGTACAAAGCTTGGATTGAATCGGGAGCATTAGAAGTTTTCCATACACTAACTCATAGGGAGAATAGCCAATAGGAAGTTTCCAAGTTGAACGATAAGCCCAGAGAGTATTGTTAAGTTTTGTACTCCAATCCTTCCTATATTTCCTAATGGTCCACATTAGTATTTTTGTAATCTCTTGATTTGATACCTATGCTTGACCGTTGGCTTAGGGATGGTAAGGTGTTGTTAATTTATGTTCTACCCCCAAGTGTTACATTAACTTTCTAAAGGTGGCACTTGTAAAATGAGTTCCATTGTCAAAAATTAGTGAATTTGGCATCCCAACCTATTCAGAATATGTTTTTTTATGAATCTAGCAATAGTGGATGATGTACAATCAGTAATAGCTATTGCTTCTTCTCATTTTGTGTAGTGGTCAATTGCTACTATAGTATATGCCTTTCCATTAGACATGGATGTGATGGGACCCATGAAGTCAACACCCATATGTCAAAAGGTTCTAGTGGTTGAATCTACTATTGAAAATCTTCCATGTAAGTAGTCATCCCCTATCTTGTCGACAAAATTCACAAGACTTAACGAATTGGTGGGCATCCCTAAAGATTGTAGGCCAATAATATCCTACCATCAGGATTTTTATGGTTGTGCATCTCCCTGCATAGTGGCCTCCATAGGGCCCTTCGTGAGCATCCTAGAGAATGCACAATTGATCTTCATCAAGGACACACCAACAAATCAAGCCATTGGCACATACTTTGTAGAGCTATCTATTGATTTCCATGAAGTATTTAGCCTGATGAAGAAATTGTTGCTTCTTTTTGAAATCCAAGTCTTGTGGCATTTCCTAAGTGATAAGATAGTTGAGGATGCCACTATACGATGTTACTTTTGCAAGCGTTTGTTCACTTATTGCTCTTATAAAGGGGAGTTAACCTAGAAAATGATTAGAGAGTGAGCTCTCCTTCTCTTTATTATTCCATCTTAAGTGAAAGAGATGGTCAACAACCACATTCACACTTCCTTTTTGATCTACTTGTTGGCACATTTGGCCATTCCATGGAGCAGTTAAAATCAAAATATTGGAGGAATCTATGGTTATGGGTAAATTACAGCTTTAGTGTTGAAGGTTCATGGGTGTTTGTTTTTAGAAGATTGATTCACTGGTAAACAAAAATGATGATGTTAAAGCCTTCTGAATAAAAGATAAAGGTGCCAAATTATCTTGTTGATAAAATCAGAAAATGGTACTATGGCAAGGAAGGAAGTACGTTTTTCATGTAAAAGAACGAAGTTGCCGATGGATTAAATTCGGTTGTATCAACATTGGAAAAGAAATAAGAATTAATCAAAAATTAGCAACGCCCGAGTGTTCAAAATTGTGCAGAATCAGCGAAAGGAAAACGAAGACCACGGTGTTACAGGACGATCCATGGCCACCGTAAATCTATGGCCAGGCCAACAAACATTGCTGCATCCGTCCCTCCACGCCACCGCAGCCATTGACGTTGCTGGTTCGTTGTGCACAGAAACCCCACAAACTGCCGCGTGACATTCAGCCGCACATAAAATAAAAACGCAGGGATATGTTGTGGCGATTTTGGTGGTGAGGCTGCGGCAATTCTGAAGGTTTTTGCAGGTAATTTCAGCAGAATACAGACCCATAGAACGTTGGCCCTTGGTTCTACAATCAGTGGCAATGGCGGTAAAGATTCAAGGGAAAATTTCGAACAAAAACGCAGGAAGCCCTAAATCAATTTTGGGGGCAAAACAGAAACAGTTCGGGCGATTTAAATCCTCTATTTTGGGCGCGTTATCTTTCAAAAGAAAACCCCTTTCTTCTCTAGCACGCAACGGCGAAGTCGGATTGCAGTTGCAGGGCACGGCGGAGTCGGATTGCAGTTGCAGGGCCTTTCCCGCGGTGATCGTCGGTTACGATTTTGCAGGGACTTCTAGCGCGGGGACAGTTTGAATCGGTGCAGTTTCTCGGCAAAAAAGAAGGAGAAAGGCCGTTGCCTGAAACCGGATAAAACCTCCACGGTGACGCGCGATTTTTACATACAACACCAATGTTTTAACCACAAACTTTGCACCAAAGCACATATAAAATAAACATTAATCTATAGCTTCACGGGAGTATCGGTGGTTTAATCAAACATATATAATACACATATTATGACCATTGAAATACTTATAATGTGGCACCTTGATTTAGAGACATGCTTCCAATTATCCCAAGTTATGAAATGCCATTGAAGATTTGCAACTTTAATTACCCTATGAAGTCCTCATTATATTAAAATTAGCATAAAATGCTCCTCATTTTATGCATAATTTCCTAACTCCCTAACTACTTAACCTTCTCCTAACTTATCTTCTAATTGGTTAGTCTAATTATTTAAGAAAGAAGTTGGGAAAGATATTTGAGATATTTTTGATATTTTAAACTTGACCTTTCATTTGAATAAGCAAAATAAAGGGACATATATTGTATTTTAATTCTATATTATACCAAGGCCACTTGTCAATTACAACCTTTTTTATCTCTTTTGTGGTCAAAACCACCTAAAATTGTTGTAACTTACCTAACTTGTTGGGCAAGTAAACCTCCTAACTTGTTGGGCAAGGAATTCTCTAATTGGTTAGTCAAGTTACTTGAGAGAAAAGTTAGGAGAGATATTTTTGAAATTGTAACTTCCCTACCTACCTTGGAATCCTATAAAGAGGCTTCAAGGGAAGGAAAAAGAGGGGGAAAGAAGGAGCATCATCATCACACTTGGAAGATTTGTAAAGAAGATTGTTTGCAAGATGGCTTGCTAGAATAAAGATTTCAGCCTCTTTGTCATGGTCCTGTGAGTTATGCATTTCATTTTTGTTTTGTTTTAATTGCTTAGCTAGTGGTTTAGGTAGTATCATTCTTGGCAAGTAATTTTGGGATTTTTAGATTGCTCTTATTGTTCTTGTTGCCCAATAGGAATTTCTGTTAAAATTTTGCCATAGAAGCGCTTGTGTTCAAAAAGCCTTGAGAGCATTTTAGTAGTAAATTTCGTTATTGTGCAACGTTTGGGAACTGCTATTGGATTGTTGGAAGAGAGCCTCTGTTTGTAGTCACGCCGTGGAACAATTTGGTAGTCGAGAGGGTTCAGAAAATCTTTGGTATTTTGATGGGACCAGAATAGCTTCTTTTTATCTTTAGAGTGATTTTCCGTGTTATTTCAATCAGAAATTGTCAAGTCTTTTAAAGGTTCTGTTTAAATGCAATCGTTGACATCTACTGTCTAGCCAAAATGGAGTCTCGTACATGGTAGTTTACGCAGCAATTTTTGGTAGTACAGTAGGATTGTCTTGAAGATATTGCTTGTTTGAGTCTTGGAAGTTTGAACAATTCATAGATATTGAATTTGGAATAGCTTTATTGCGAAGTGTTTACTCGTGTCATTTTACCTTGTTTAAATATTTGAGGTCCACACAAATCTGCTTTCTTTTCTTTCTGTCTATTTCCTTTGAATCTTGCTCTATTTCTAGTTTTCTTGTGGAACTATATCTCTCTCTGGGGAAAATTAGGAGTAGATTTGCGGAGTTGTGCTCAAATGTTTATGCAAAATTTTACTTGTTACAAGCAGGTATTATAGGGACCGCGTAGACTAGGTAGTTTGAACAAAATAGGAAACTCTCAACAACTCACAGTACTTGATAAAGTTGGTTGAATCTCATAAAGTAAGTCATTTGTATTTGACACACACGCAATCGTTACATTGCACACAACCGCACGCCGCAACAACACACACATACTCACATTAACTACTAAGTTATTTGGAGGTATCTGTGCCTTGGTGTAGCCAGAGACCAGCAGGCAATCCTGTTCGAGGACACTTGTTGGCGGTCGCGTCCCAAACGGTCGCCAACACTACTATCGTGAGATCGAATTCTTGCAAGATCAGAAGCCACCATATGACATGAGGGCTTACCATCAGCTTATTCATGAGGAAGTAGATTGCACTATGATCTATATGTACAAATACTTTGTAACCACGCACATAGTGTCTAAAATTTTTCACAGCATACACTATTTCCATTAGTTCTTTCTTCATTGTGGTGTAATTCAAGTGTGCCCCCATAATGTTTCAGCTTATGCAGTGGATGTAGTACAGACATTTCTTATCATCCATCTATGTGAGCATTGCTCCCAGAGCATATTTAGATGCATCTGTCATGATATGAAAGGGTTCTAGACTAGTCTAGTGCTCATAAGATTGGTGTATCTATGAGTTTTTATTTTAACTATTGGAATGCATGTTCATATTCCTTGGTCCAGATGAAAGGTGCATCCTTTTTTGTAAGCCCTACCAATGGTTTTGCAATCTTGGAGAAATTCTTTATGAATCATTGGTAGTAGCTAGTGCGTCCAAGGAATGACCAAACATCTTTAACGGTCTCTAGTTGATGTGTTATTCCTTAGATGACCCTTATCTTTTCTAGGTCTACCTCAATCCCTTTTTGCAACATTTGGTGCCCTAGAACAATGCCTTCTTGGATCATGAGATGGCTCTTTTCTTGTTGAGCCATAGGTTTGTCTCTGCACATCTCTTTAGTACTTGCTCAAGTCAATCTAAGGCTTGCTTAAAGGTAGTTCCATAGGTGGAAAAGTCATCCATGAAGACTTTAACACCACTACTGATCTTTTGTTGGAAGATACTAAGGACCAAGCATTGAAATGTTTCAGGGGCATTGCATAGACCAAGTGACATCTTACAATATGCAAAAGTCCCATAGGGACTTGTCAATGTTATCTTGGCCTAATCTTTTGGCACCATTTGGATTTGGTTATGACCACTATAACCATCCAAGAAGCTATAATAACAATGCTTGGATATGGTGTCTAATACTTGATCTACAAATTGCAAGGAAAAGTGATCTTTAAATGTTCCCATATTCAACAACATGAAGTTGATGTAGACTTTCCATTTGCCATCCTTCTTTAGTACAATTATGAGTGGGCTAACCCACTTACTATCCACAATTGGATAGATGAACCCCACGTTGAGGAGTTTCTCAATTTTCTCTTTGAAAATTTGCTTCAATTTGGGGTTTAGTCACCTTTGCGGCTACCTTCTAGGCTTCTTAGCTAGGTCAGTGTAAATGCATGCTAGCATATCCTTAGATCAATTCCTGTTAGCTTTGGATATGATCAAGCAAAGGCTATTTACGACTTGTTCACCACTTTTAACAACTTTTCTTTTTGTTTAGGAGCAAATTAAACATTAATTATGACCAATTTACCATTCTTTAAAAATGCATACTCCATATCGACTAGTAAAGTTTTTAGTTCTAGAGGCTCCTATTTGAAGTGATCGGGGATTTTCAACTCTCCCCAATAGGTATCACCATCTTCATTAAAGAGTTGGAAATAAACTTTTTCAATTTTGTCCATGCCCTCAACATATGCACAAGTTAGGCTCTTAGTTAGCTCCATGCATATTGTGTTGCTATTTGAGTTAGCTATTAGCCACTAGGTATCCTCTTGTTTTGTGGCTGTTGCATACATGCACTTTTGAATATTAATTTCTTGTGCATACTGATTGCATGCTTTAATGTGTGTACTCTTGATTGACCAAATCTTTTGAACGTAATTGCACCCTTTATCACTATACGTGATGCATGAAATACGCTTCTTCTCAATCTTGTCTAATTCATTTTCCTTGGATATTTCTAAAGATAGGTCACTTATACCTATATGTGCATCTACCATGCTTAACCAAGCCCTTTCCATATTTAAGGCTAGAGAGGACTACTGGGTTGGAAGAAGGATCTTTACCTTGATCGATTGTCTAAACTACTTGGTTGAAAATTTAGTTGCAAGTGTACAACCCTCGTAGCATCTCATGGTTATAGCTGTGGAGGAACCTCACCTTGCATGAATGGAGTAGGCGGTAATTGGGTTGAAGGTGAAGGTGTATGTGTAGAGGGATACAGAGGATGATATGGATATGGATATGGGTTTTCCCCTTGAGTAGATGGTGAATGTGTTTGGTGATACTCTATAGGGTAATAGTGATGTTGGAATGATGTATGATTTGTAGAACTTCTCAAAGAGACAAGCTATTGAACATGGTACTCGTATGGATCTAGTTTCCTATAAGGATACTGCTACCTTAGTTGTCACATTCTCCATGATTATGGTTGGTACCACTATTGGTATTGTTCATACGGTTGTGGAGGAGTTCCACTTGGGTAGTAAGCTTATTGCTATTGATGGAACTACCTTTGATTAACTTGAGGATAAGGCAATCATATTGGAGCTTGCCTACATGTTAGGCAAGGATTTAATGCATACACTTCAGACTCTTGTAAGTGTCACACCATAGGACAACATCCCTTTGAATGTTTGTATTGATAGAAGTCACATTCTATTTCATCATCAGAGTCAAACTCCACAGCTTCCTCTACTGCAACAACTTTGCCATTACCTCTTTGGTAGGCACGTTCAACTTCTTTTCATCTCCTGCAATTACGATCACTATTTTGCTCTTTAGATTCCTTAGCAATCTTCATGGTAGTTTGAAATTTTTCATCCAAAAAGTCCCATAATTTATCAACGGCTTTTTTCACAGAATCCTCTAACAATCAAAACTTTCAAAAATATCTTTCTATACTACCATTCTTGCCAATTTTACAGTGTGCATCCATGCTTAGATTCATAGAAAAACAAACTGTTTAGCTTAGTATATATGACATGCTTCTGATTTTTACAACAACATTTCTGGTTTCTCTGCTAAATAATATTTTCTGCATCAGACAGATGTTAGAGATATATATTATAAATATATAACTAAGCTAGTTACTAGATCTCTTAAAATTGTAAGTGTTTTTCATCTCTAAATGGAGGTAAATGCAAAACTTTTCAAAAAAATTATTCTGCGTAAATAACATCCAAAACATGTACCTATTTCTTTCAACAAAAAGTAAAGGTACTGAACTGGAAAAACATTATAATATCCAGGGAACCACCAAAAGGCTTAGGCAACTACATGGTCACAGTCAATTAAAACCTAATAATTATCCATGTGGATATGAGAGTAATATTTTCTTAGATGAGAAATTCAATTCCAAGCTTGGAAATTTTGGTTTGGTAAGGCTTTTCTGCCAAACAAGTTAAACTCACTTTCATTGGAATGTGGTAAGTATTTGGGGAAGATTGAACAAGTTATTTATAATATTCTAATTGATTTCCAACTTTCAAAATTTTTCTATCTTTATAAGTGGGTACAAGTCTCCAGAGTATGCAATGCAAGGTCAATTGTCTAGCAAAGCAGATGTATACAGCTTTGGTGTTCTAAAATAGAAATCATAAATCGGGGGGAAAAAAAAGAACAATGGTTTGATCTTACCATCAATGTCTGAATAGTTGAACATATTCATTCCTTTTCTGTAATTTTTAATTTTTTCCCACTTCCAACTTCCAAAGTGACAGACAGTAAAACAATCTCTCCCACAAAAAGTTTTTGATGGGCATGCCTTAGCCTGGTATGGAAAGTGTTTCATTAATGACTTCTATTAACAACCAACAAGGCTGTATCCATCTACTCCTCTAGACAACTGACCTAGCATGACACACATTAGAGCCATGTACCAGTTTTGAAATAAAATCAATTAATTAGCAAAAATTTACAAACAACCCACACAGATAATTACATCAACGAAGAGAGAAACGATGGAATTGTCAACTAAACTCATATATTAAGAAAAAAATATCAGAGTTGTTATAATTCCTTTGAAAGAACGGATATGAAAAGAATTTTGTCGAGGCTACAGTTTTAGCAGTATCTCATACACTACGATTCTGTCGTCGTAGCCTGGGTGCAGAAACCAACCAAGTTTATCTAAAGTTTGATAAGCGCGTTGATTTCATTCTCAAATTCTTTACGACCAAAAATGGATTGCAGAGGAAAATTTTGCAGTGGCGTTTCCTGTGGGCAAAAAGCGAGCGCAAGTTCTTCTATTATCAGTACAAAAATATCGTTTTCAGTGACTCGCAGAAATTGGCAGATTATATAACCCTGTAAACAACACTAAATCCTATTGGCTACTTCTCTTCTAGCTTCAGGTTTTCTTGAAAGCTATTAGCCGTAGCCTTCAACTATCCTATTCTAACAATTATCAATTAAATCCGTGTATCCTAAACCACCCTTCGTCTCTTCTCAAGAACTGCTTCATTAAAAACAAAAAACAAAAAAAAAACCCTTCTACCAAACAGTCGGAGCGAATCAATGGATAGGAAAGGAATTTTACGCTTACTTGATTTGAGATAAAACCTCCTGCACAAAGACTAGGAAAAGCCTCTGCAACCATAAGCTGCAGCGCTGTACAAATCCGGAGACCCTAGTGCGCTTGGAAAGTTAAGCCGAACGCAATTTTCTCTGCCATGGCAGGACAAACGTGAAGGTATTACTGTTAATACAGAGCTCGTGTACAGAGCCTTCTCCATAATGATTTGCCACATTTACCATCGTGAGCAATCACGGAATTTTACGTTGGTTTGATACAATTAACCATCAGTTTTGGTGGTTGTGTTATTGACCAAATACACGAATAAGAAATTTTTGCTGGCATGAATTTACGATGAAGAATATTGTTTTAACCTGCGAAACTCCACGACATCAAGACGTAAAATTATGCAAGGGTCTGTATCACTCTATAAACCCATTCATAAAGGATGCAATAAAAATTTACTCTATCGTTTGTGTTCAATTCGACTTATTTAACGTGATCATTGCCCACATTCTTTGGGAAATTTTGTCCTACCTAATTAAGCATTTCCCATTTCTAAAATGGAAAAAAAGATACAAATGTAATATTTTAAAAAGCTAAATAATCATTATCACTATTAATTGTAATACAACTACAATTACTTGTTGCTTTCAAATCAAGAGTTGTACCATTAGGATAACACCCATCATTAAAGAAAAATAAGCATTGATACCTAAATTATTAAGCATGAAGAGTAGAACTTTGTCATTTATTTCTATTAAAACCAAATAAGCATTAATATTTAGATTGCTAACTGGGGGAGTAGAACTTTATAACTCCTATAACCTAAAGTTTCTAAATAAAGAGTCTTACAACCAAATTAACACCTTTTATTTTGGTGGAGAGGTCAACTCTAAATTGGTCTATTTTTTTTTCCTTTTTTTCCTTTTTTGGGTCATAATACCAAAGGGGAGCTTCACTATCATAACAAATAATTTCTTTTTGGTCATAATGCAAAAGGGGAGCATTCTGGTTACAATAAATAATATAAATGGATCATAGAATAAAACAAGAGGTAAAGGAAGTTGTGGCCACCTAGAAGATTTGATATTTTGTAAAGAGAAAAGATCCTCTTCCCCATTATGTAAATTTAGTGTTTACCCATTTTTTGAGCATTTTTTCATGTAAAATAGAGGTAGAAATGAAAATTCCAATCTTGAAGAGTGACAAAATTCTGAAACACCATGTTTAATACTTAAGTATCAAGGCATAGAATATGTTGGTGATTACATACTTCTATTTAGAATCTCAAAATCTAAAAATCATGCTTGAACGAAAGTAGATTTTAACCAGACCATATCAATAAGAAAATTACAAAAATCAACCATGGTACCATCAAGGATATTTATTTGAGTAACAAAAAACTACAAAGGACAATCAAATTGTTTATTCCACATTCCTAAATCAACACTTTAACTAAAATAGTCAATCTAATCCATAGAATGAAATAAATTTAAATAGAATTTATAAATAATTCACATCAATGATAAAAAGGCAATCAACTAAGCAAAAAATTAGTGTGGTACAAACATCTTCAAGAATCTTAGCAACAATAGTGGCAACACCAAACATGAACTTCAAGCATCATAGACATGCAACAACAAGCATACTATAACACCCCACCCTAACTTAGGGAAGGGTGATGCCTAGGATCAAGTAATCTTAGCACAAAAGCATGATAACTAAAACCAATAATATGCAGAATACATGATAATAAAAAAAGTCAAATGGTACAGAACTTTCCTACCATACCAAAAACTAAACATACATATCACATTATAACAATGGATGTCTCCACATAAAGCAAACTATACACTACTCTATGAAAATACAAAAACACATAAACCTCATCATCGTATATAGAAGAGTATATAGAGTTTCATACAAGGGTATCTAATCCACACTACTGTACATGAAAATATACATCAACCAAGCATTGAAGATTTTCCCCTTCTCTAACTTTCCTCTTCCTGCTCATCTAGGCTCCTACGCCTTTTACCTGTAATTACATAAAGTCGATACAAAACTAAGTGGAAAGCCTTTACACTTCGCTTGCTAGATAGTCAACAAGTGCTGCACTAGAGGAAATGAGTGGGGCACAGGGCAACTTGTAATCAATGTTAGTCTTATGCATGTTCAAAACAACACACACCATATCAGCCATAAAGTGAACATACTATCATACAAGCACAAACAAAGTCAAGGTCCAACATCATTTATCATGCCTATGATATACCATAAATAGTCCATGATCCACACAATCATAGTCCAAACAGAACACCTATTCTCAATGCTATGGCTCACAAACCAATACTATCACATACATAGCCCACGTGGTTGCTAGCATATCAGTGCTTAGTGTAGCATGTGAAATGCTGCCATGAGTACTCATAATAGCCATTTCCTACAAGTCTTTTATTAGTTTTTTATTTATCCAACCGATGCTAGGATCCATCAACCTATGACCTGCAACCACTAGCTTTTTGGACAACTGGCGATAGGGATGAACATACCTATGCCACAGACTAGCCATAGGAATGAACATACCTATGCTCTCTCACTTTCAAGATGAGGCCTAAGATAGGAGTCTCATTGATGCATCATAGTGGGGCTTAATCCATACTACCTCCAGGATGCCTCATCACCAACTAGTCCACACCCTCATGCTAACACCACCTACCAATGATCGTCACAAGCATTATCGCAAAAACATATACACAGTTCAACTAGCTTAAGCCAACACAAGTCATAAGCACAACACACCCAAACAACATAAGTGCACATATCCATCCCTAACAATTATAGTCATTCCATGAAAATAATGGCATAATGCAACAGAACAACATGAAGATCTCAATATGACAAAATAATACCATACTTCTCAAAGAACACATACTTCCATACAAATGACCACTAGAATAACCTTGAAAATGAGATATGTCCAAAGAGAAAACTAATTCCACGATTATAAAGTACTTCCCAAAATGATCCCAATGACACTAATTTTACCTAAATCAAACTTCTGGAAGTAAAGTTATGCATGTTTAAAATTTGATTAATAAAAGAATATTTAAATAATATTTAATCATCAATAGAAAGGATTGGAAAGCCCAAAAATGCTCGTGCCCTAATAGGCCCCACAAATAGCCTATTCCAATCATATGAGTCTCATCAACACCACATATCATATTCTACAAGTCCACATCATACCATACATACCATATATATAAAGAAATAATTTGTAACCAAAATCGTACAATTTTGAGAAATATGCAAAATAACATGCCTAAGCTCAGACTTTGAGGTATCCACCCCACATGCCCCCATCGCATGATTATATATACTAATCCAACACAAAAATATAAAGAAAAGTTAAAGACAACCTACCAATTAAAATTGTTGGGGTAGAAAGGCCAAAACAAGGAGAAAATCCTCAAAAATTTAGCAGGACTCCATTTGGCTCCCAACAAGTTCTGCACCTATGTAGAGATGACTGCAACAATCCCAAATCCAAGTTCAAAGCCAGCAAAATCCATCTTGAAAGCTTAGAATTCAGAAAAATGTGGGCGAAAAGAAGAGAGTAGAAAGAAAAATGAACGAAAACATGCTCCTGTGCATTTTTGTAATGTGACATGCGACAGAAAAAAGAAACAGAACCCAAACCCAATTTTTGTAACAAGCGATCGTGATGAGATGGTGAGAAGAAGAAAAAACATTAAAAAAACAAAACTATGCTCTTAAGCATATGCATACATGTAACCTTTGTTTTTTCTCTCGTGGGTGCATGTCACGTGCTAACGTTACTTTTACTTTTGATTTTTCTTAAACTTTATTTTATTGCATTTTTTTTAAATATGTCATTTTCATAAGCTCATATATTTTTCTCCTCTGTAACTAATATCATAACCTTTAAACCTACGTAACAAACATGTTGGGACTCTAAATCAAAATCCATTTGAACCTATGAGATCCTTATCATACGCTCTACACATTCACATGCCAAAACCACACTTGAACATCACACAACATAGTGTTATAATACAAATGCCTACATACCAAAATCACACATAGAGCATAAAAATATACCGAATAGGTGCTCTTGTACCCTAATTGATGAGCAGTGAGGTACCCCTATGCCCCAACCATCCACAACACAAAGTGTTCATGTGTGATCTAGTTCAATTTTGTAGACTTTATCATTCCCAGTGCACTAGCCCTCTAGGAAGTGAATCTAACCTTAAGGTCAATCGTTGCCCTCCCAATTACACTTATGATGTATGTTGGTATGGTTAAGTGTAACTGAGGCATATGATTTTTATCATTTTGTATTTTATAGTTTGGTGCTTGAAATATAGATAAAATGATTTCAATTAACTAATTTAAATTAACTAATCAACTAGCATTTAACTAATCCTCACATAAGTATCTGTTTCCACTTTATATACACATCTTGAATGCACATATCCACTATTGGGAGACCAAGCGCTATGCTACTAGACATACCAAGTAATAACACTGTTGGGATTACTAAGTGAATATGTGTTATGCTTGAAGTGGTCATACTTATGTGTGTAATCTATCTCATTTAATTAGCTCATTAACATAATAACTAGAAAACATTTAATAACTAACTAAAAGTAATTAATAAATAATTGAAAACATTAAATGAATAAACAAAATAGCTAATCTATCCAAAGTGCTGCAAGGTTTATCAACAAGCTCATCTTTATTGTCATACACATTGTCATGCTCAAGTACAACAATGCTTGAATAAAGCTCTATACACTTAATGAATCCTGCTGCAGGCACTCAAGAGAAAAATTCTAACTTTCAAATGGAAAAATGCAAGACCTTCACTACTACTGAAATCTTGATTGTTATAAATGTAGGTGGTAGGAATGTATTTATAGGCAACAGATAGACACTATCTCAACGAGGCCACATTGATGCAGTTAACTACATTAATGAGGCCTCATCAATGCAGCCAACCAACGGCGACTCATCATATCCCCATGACTAAATGAAAACTCATCCTTGAGTTCTTTTACAAAATTGGGAAGGTATGGAATTATTGATTAACTTTTCTTCAACAAAAGAAACTAACTAACTTGACAAAAAATGATGTGCCTGGGTGTACAGATCAACACATTACAAAAAAGGTGGTGTTCAAGACACAAAATTGAACACCATGATACAACTTTTCAAAAATTGAATAACATATTCCTTAATGATGTGAAGCTTGTTGGGGAAGATCAAATAGTCCTAGGTGGTGGTGGTTCTTAAGGCTTCAAGGAACCTTCACTGACTTCATGTACTAGTGGTAGTTGAGGTGGCTGTGGTTGTCCTACTACTACTGCAACTTCAGGTGAGAGGTAGAAAGTATCTAGTAGTACTTTCGTTTTCTCCTTCTTACACCTAGGATCATGCACCGTCCATGCAACTTTCCTAATGTTGGTTGGAATGGGCACATCCCAAGGACACAGGATTACTGGAAACAACTCATTACCATTGACAAACCACGTAGAAAAATATTTACATTCAATGTCAAACACTCTCACTGTGGTTTTTAGTTTTTGGTAGTCATTCATCCATCTGGCTAGGTCCTTAGTGATAGATTGTTGATCTGTGAATCACCCTTTGAGAACTTCGAGTTCAGCATTAGCAGTCTCAAGCTTTCTCTTGGTGTCCTTGTGGTGTTTGAACTCTATCTCATATAGCAAATATGAGCTAGCCACTTACTTCTTCAATTCCAATTTTTATTGTCTAGCTATCAGCATTACCAATTTTACATAGCGGAGATTAGCCAATTCCATATACTTTGTCATTTCTTTGATCTACAACTCCTTCAAGAAAATCTTTTCTTTGTTGTAGGCATCAATACCATCAAGGATGGGCTACCACATCTCTCTTCCTTGCTAAAGTTGTTGGAGGGCTTCATTTATTTTTTCCTTTGCCATCTAGACTTCTTTTTCATTTACTTCTTTTTGCAAACCAACCTAGTCCTTGTAGTGATTTTTCACTTTTCAAATTTGAGAGCTTCGTTCTTCTAGGTGATGATCTCAATGGCAGACGTTTGCCACAAGGTGCATACCTCCTTTGTTGATAGATTATGGTTCTTCAGGGTTAATTTTCTTAGTTCAGTGTTGACTTTGGTAAGCTACTCCTACTGTTGATGAATGAAATCTTGCATTTGATCTCTTTAAGCATCAACATTTTGCAGGTGATGATTTTGCATGGTCAATGTTTCATTCTCTTAGTGCATCTAATTGAAGTTCTTCTTAATTGAGTGTGTTTTAACTTCTACCATGGACTATTTGAAGATGGCCATTATTACTTCCTTCTCAACCTTTTAAAATTATTCTTAAAGCTATTTGATAGTTGCATCTCTTGTCATTGTTGAGCTGAGTATTACTTATTCTATAGGTTGGGCATGAAGTTCAACAACCTCTATAACCAAGTGTTAGTTTTCCTCTTGGGAAATATCTAGTTTCCCCTCCAAAATGATGCATCTGCCCCTTGCATTCAACAACTTCAACTGGGTTATGGTGATGTTCTCTAGAAGATCAAAGATGTCTAGTATTGGTTGCTTGGTTCCTACTAGTTATTCCAACAATTTTTCATGTTGATCTACATCTAACTTCTTGCTAACCATGCCTACAGACGTTTTCACATCTTGAAGTGTAGATACGTTTGGTACAGATGCCACAGGTACATTCAATGCTTAGTTACATGGTTAACTACCACTTCTGCCATTGTCTCCTACCCTTGGTGCTACATCACCAAGATAGTTGCCTCTTCACCTTCCTTTAACCTCACTGAGAAAGTGGCATTATTTCCAAATATTTCTAGGAATAGATGGTGTGTTGCTAGTGATACCATCACTTCTCAAGCATTGGAATCTAACCTCAAAGATAGCTACATTCTTTGGGTAGAGAAAATGGGACCACCCCTCTCGATCTAACTAACTATTCAAGAAATCTCATTAAGGTGACTCATTGTTGACCAATACACAGATGGATCCACCCCACTCATTCCTACTTGTTGCCCTTGTTCACTTAAGAGCTGTTCTTGGATTTGACGTAGACACTCAAGGACTACGTGGGCCTTTGGTGTTGTCTCCTAAGTGGTGGTGGTGACGATAGCTCCTCTTCTTGATTAGTCATTGGCATCTTATCTTTTATGATTTCTGCCCATGGGGCCAAGGGACCATGCCTAAGAGTATCATTAGAATAACAAACAATGCCTACTCTTTTGCAAAGTTTTCTGATAAGGCACAAAAATAGTAGGGTCTTCCTTCCATGTTCATTTTCCTTGAAATGCTTCTCGATATCTAAATAAATTAGCTATGCAAGGTTAATGGGATATTTCCCACTTAGAGTAGCACATGCTCAAGTGGAGAAAGTAGCCATCTTACTTGGCCTCACTATTGGATTAAGGTGATAGGCTACAATCTTGAAATAAACCTACTCCGCCAGTGTGAGCGCACCATACTCCTTAGAGTCCATCCCGTAGCATCATTGGGTCCATTTCCTTTTTGCCGCAGGATCATGTTTTGTTGATATTTTTGCTAACTATGTTCCAATGTTTGGCAACCCCAGTGCTTGTGCAATGGATTTCATTGAGTAGGATACTTGAATGTTCTTGATTTTTACAATGGACCCTAGCATTTGGCTATTCTAGAAGAGTTAGGTCTTTCCCATGTACCATTCCCCACTAAACATGATGACTAGCCACATAGGAGGTGCTTGCAATTATGTCTTGAAATCCTTTGGGGCTTTTTCCAAAAATGGCCCAAAGTTTTATCTCTTGAAGAACTGATCTTTGGATTTCTTAGGACTTGATGATCTCTAGGCAAGCTTGAGTCAGAGTGACCTCAAGCCTTGGCATAGGTCTAGACACTTCTCCTTGTTGGGATTATTTTGTAGGCACTTCTTTCTTTGGAATTTGTTGAATAGACTGCACTTCAGGCTTCTCATGAAGATGTCCTATTTCATAGGTTGCCTCTTGTTATTCTTGGCCTTGTTCTTGCTAGCCCCTTCTTGCTTTGGGTTATTTCTTCCATGGTTGTGAGGGTTCTCCTTCCTACAGATGCTTTTGTTTGGGTACCATTTGTAATCATAATAAGACCGTGGATTAGCAATCATTGTGTAACCTTAAAATAACTAGGATACCTTAACACTTAAGAATAGTTACGTTTTGCTAAGTTGTAATCATGGTTTATTTAATTAACTTTATTGTTATTTTTATTTATGTATTATCATTAATAAATCATCCCGAAGGTTGTTGGAAGCGTTAACTATCAAAAGAGTTAATATTTTTATGTTTTAAGGATAGTAATTCTTTGGGTGAGTTAGAAAATTTTTTCTAAAATTTCATTGGAAACCTTAAGGTTCGCAGCCTCCATGATAAAGATCTTACCTCCAGTAAGTGCAAGATCAAAAAATGAAGTGATTTGGACAAATGGTTTGAAAGTTATGGGCTTTGGAAGGTTTTAGGCTCTAAAAAATTGCAAAAATTCCCCATGTTATGAGTAAATTGCAAAAACTTCCAAAGTGCCTAGTGGTATATATAGTATTTTTGTATTGGTCTTGGGCCTCGTTGATGCAGTTGTTGACCATCGTTGACTTTCATTGTCTTTGGTCAAACTTTCAAAATACAAGGAATTTCTTGATGAAATTGGGGTCAAATGAAAGCTTAGAAGACCAAGAATAGTATGAAATCATAAGAAGAGGGCATTGAAGTTCATAAATTTGGAAAAATTGAGAAAAATTTATTTAATGGATGAATGCAATGAAAGATTAAGGAGTATTGGGCAGTTTACACAATGGAAAATATGAAATATAGGATTGTAGCAATGTCAAAGGTAAGGAACCCTAACTAATCAAGCCAAAATATATGTAAGTGGGTCCTCCTCATAGCAGGCTTATGCCATTTTTGCCCTTGCATAACCTCAACTAAGGAGTCCATGGGCCCCATAGTCAATTTAATGATCATGACAAGTTAAGCATCAACCAAAAACAATCCACTCAAGAATCCCAGCACGTTAGACTAAGACATAGAGTACAACATAGAACTTGATAGTGAGGTGAATTATGGTAGCATGGATGGATGATAGAGAAGGTCGAATGGAGTTCCAAATTGAGTTCATAAAATGTCCCTTGTGAAAATTGTGGTTAAAATGACTCAAGAACTTCCATCCTCAGTCTAGACCAAAATCATCCACTTTCATTGACTTCGCATCACCACTCTAAGACCCATCCACCCAGTCAAGACACAAGAGTGCTTCCACACAAAAAAACACCATTCCACAAGGAGAAGAAATGAGAATGATCTGATGTGATATTGCATGGGCCGCAATATCGCATCACTCACGATATCGCGTATGCGATATTGCGGTGCGTTGCCAAGTCTATAAATAAGAGGCGACTCTCCCTTGTTTCCCAATCTAGGCCTAGACCATAGTGAAACTTTGATAATTTTTCCCCTCTAGAGATAGATTAATTTCCATGTGCCTGTAGTAGGAACTCCAAAATGAATGGATGTTTATTTGAGTAGACATTGTACTTGAACACAAGTTTGTGTACGACAATAAAGATGAACTTCTTGGATACACCTTGCAGTGCATGGAATAGGCTAATTAGGATTTTATTTACTGTTATTTATTATTTTTCATTTAAATTCTTTATTAGTCATTAAATCTCTCTCAACCCTTCTCTCCTAGTTATGTGCCTCAGTACGACCACTTTGAGCATGTGCATTATGCTTGGTGATCCCAACAACGACTAGCATTTGGTAACCAAGGTTGCATTGGTTCAGGGTGTGAACGATAAGTGGGAACAGATGCTGACACCAGGTTAATTAAGGCTTAGTTAGTTAGTTAGAGTTAGTTAATCAGTCTCTTTACCCTTCACCTCAATTGCATAGGAGATAAAACAGAAAAGACATAAAAATTATATACCTTAAACATACATAACCATACACTATGAAAACTACAAGTAAGTCTAGGAAGACAATGAATGATTAACCCTAAGTATTCCATGAGGCGTGTAGGCACTTAGTCTATGGAGTTCGACCAGATCGCGTGTGCTACACTCGTATTTGTATGGTTGAGTGTAGGGGTACCTCGCCACTCATCATTGACGCCGTTGCTAGGGACTAACTGTTTGTGCGCTAAGTAGAACATAGGAGATCACTCACATCATTGGGAGCTTAAATAAAACTTAGGGTTAATTAAACAAAAAATTATATAACAGTTAAATAGCATACCGATAAGACACAATGACTTCTTCTTCTTCTCACAAGAGCATTACACCACCTAGGGATAGTACTAAAAATAGTCAGCAGTCTAAAACGCATAACCAAAATCCACCAATTCCTCAACAATACCGAGTGGTATATACTCATCCCAATGAGTACATACCAGATTTTACCTTTATCCTCTATCAAGATGAATAGCTTCGATGGAGAGACTTGTAAGGTAACATAGTGTTACCTCCAGATTGGTCAGTCCCAAACATGCTCCTCCATGCTTTGGCATAGATTGGCATGACACAGATCTATGCTGAATATGTTATAGGTGACTTTGAGACAAGGGATTACGATCCCACAGCTACACAACGTATCAAGGACTCACGGTAGGAGAGCCACATACACTGTTGAAGGGAAAAGGGATCTCGCATGTCCTAAGTAAAATCGGAGATGATGAACCCATTATAATGGGTTCTCTATCAAATGATGTTCCCACTCCTAATGATGGTGAGGAGGTGGGCTATCAGAACCTACACTCCATGATACATAACCTTGGTTCTAATCCCTGTGAACGCCAACTGTTCACTGAGGGAACAACAACACATGAAAAGGATGGGCACTTAGATCGTCATCACAATCAGGGCCGTAGCAGCTAAAGAGAAGGTAAGAAGCATCATCATGGTGATGGTTCTCCTTCTTCTTCCCCTTCATCACATCACTCACCCTCTCCTTTCACATCTGGGCATAGCCACCAAGAGCATAATGGTGAGGATAGAGGTAGATAAAATGAGAGACCTCGACGAGAGAGTCGAGAGAGAGGACAAGGGCATGAACGAAGAGAAAGTATGGAACAACATGGACATCGTAGATGTCATGTAAGAGATGATCATGATGAGCACCTACTAGACACCCGAAGTATGCTAGATATAACAGAGGTAGTAAGAATACCAACAAGGCATCAAAGAGATAGTCGGATCAAACGATTAGATATGAATAATATCCCACGCTTCGAAGGGGCATACAACGTTGATCCTCAACATCATTTACAGGCATTCCACGATGCCTATGCCTTGAAAAACATAGAGAATGAGTGGTAAAAACTAAAGTTGTTTCCCAGGACACTCACAAAGGAAGCAGAGAGTTGGTACCGGTCCTTAGAGCCGAAAACCATTAGGAGGTGGAGTACGATGTTAGAACTCTTTAACGATAAATATAAAACGTACTCCAGAGTGTCTAATTTGCATAAACACATCCAAGGATGGAAACAAGGTACTCATGAACCCTTGGATGTTGCCATGGGATGATACTATGCATTGCTACATCATTACCCGGGCCATGGTTAGGCACAACGGGACCAACTTCGCCACATCGTAGATGGGCTAAGATATGATACTAGGAGAACCCTTTAGACTTATGCCCAAGGGAGACTATCAGAAGTTAGATCCCATGAAATTCATCACTTGTTGGAGCAAGTAGCCAAAGAAGAAGGGGAGCTATGGAAAAGAGAGAGCGTGGAAGAATATAACTACGATCCTTCCCTTCAAAAGAAGGGAGTGAGATTTTGTGATGAGGAGGATGAGTCACCACTCAAAGAGTTGGTGAACAGAGAAACCTTGATGATTCAAATGCTAATAACAGAAGTATCGGCTAAGGTGGATTAATTATGGGATTCCTTAGACTTTATACTTGAAACTGTCCTAAAAATTGTAGAGGAGTCTAAGAAGGAACGAAGTAGTGACAAAGAAAAGAAAAAGCGGAGAGATTCAGGCCCTGCACATAACAAGGGTAAGGGAAAAATAACTATCTCCAATGAGGTTGTGGATTTTGACATAGAGAATGACGGTGGATGTGATATCTACCAATATGACCATCCTAAGGGATGTTGTCCAATCATCTCACATCTACAGGAGTTTGGGGTGTATGCACTTAACTCGAGACTTAACAAATGATAACCACCTTGAAGTTTACCTTATCCCCAAGGTAACCCAAGATAGTTCCATCATAACCCATCGGGCAACATCAGCAGTGGCAACACCCATAGTCATGGGGGATGCCACCACCCAGAAAATAGTACCCTTACCAGCAACCTGATCCTTATGGCTATTATGTGCAGCAACCGGTTTCTCCAAGTGAATCTATGGGTCACACAACTCCCCAACATCACTACCAAGTTTGGGAGTATTTTAGAAGGACTCCTTCTCCTTCGAGAGACACTCCACATATGTTCCATCCTCCAAATCCATCTGCCACTCTTCCGCTAGTAGTTCCACTACAACCTGCTCCAACAATGCAAGGGGAACTCCCCACTCAACCGCAAAAATGTAACGGTACGAGATCCGTAAACATTCAACCCACTGATAAGTCTAACAACCATAAGAAAAGAAGACCTTCCTTCAAAACCAAAATCCCAGACAAGCTTTCACAACAACAAGCGGTTGAGTCTACAACCACTCCACCATCCAAGACTTCAAGGCTCCCTTTAGTCCAACAACGGATCTTAACATATACGGTTATGTTAGTGCATATCATTATTGATTGTATCAAGGTAGGCCACCTTCCTAGGAAACTCTCTGATCCTGGAAGCCCCTTAATCTATCTACAAGTCACCAGGAACGAACCACATAAGGCTCTTCTTGACTCAGGTTCTGGAGTCAACTTAATCTCACGAGAAATGTATCAAGCCTGTAACCTACCCCAACTCAAGAAGAGCAACATTCAACTAGAGTTGGCTAACTAGTCCATCATCATTCCCTTGGGATTGGTGGAGGACATAGTTACCACTGTGTGTGGTTGGTCATACTCAGCTGATTTCTTGATGATAGAAGTCAACAGTAACAATGGGGGCTTCCCAATTATACTGGGAAGGCCATGGCTAAGTACAATAGATGTATACCTAGGGATCTGCGATCTTTCCTTGGAGATATCTAAGGTAAATATTTATGGAAAGATCAAGAAGAAGAAAGTTCCATGCATCACATACAGTGACTCAGAGGGTGATGACATGGAGGAATTCTTAGCATCTCTTCCATGTAACCGGTGTGCCCAAGAAACACAAATGCAAAGGTGCTTGTATCTAGCAACCACACAAGTAGTGGACACCCCATCGTTGATAGCTAGTTGAAAGAGCAACCCAATATGCATGGAAAAAAATGGGGGAATGACTCATGCCAACAACGAAGACATAGATACATTGGAATATTAGCATTTCCAACTTCCACTCCTTAATCTAAGAACATCAATCAGGAGAAGTTGGGCACATCTATGAAATTCAAATAGGCACTCATTATTTCAGATCTCTCCTTCTCCATTCAATCTTGGGGGAGATGGCCACCTATGCTGATCATTGGAGACCCTCAATTCTTTTAAGTTTTTGTTTTACATATTTTTTTTACACGTTTTTGTTTTACAAATTTTTGTTTTGCACATTTTTATTTTGCACGGTTTGTTTACACTTTTTTGTCTTACACATTTTTGTTTTACACATTTTTTTAACACATTTTTGTTTTAAAAATTTCTTTAACTTTTCTTGTTTTTGTTTTAGAACATCATTATACTTTTTCATTTATTTGTATGTGTGTGTGTGTGTGCTTTATCCATCCTATAAGTGTGTCACCCAATAAGTGTTCTTCATGATGGTATGAACTATTTTTCTATTTGATTGCAAATGTTTGGTTTTTACCTTTAAGTTACAATGTTATTACTAAGGTATGTTTCATTTGATATGACAGGAAATGAGTCCACTTCATCCATACATCCACAAAGTCTATGGTCTCTCTTGGCTTGGAAATGTATAGTTCCTTTCTAATAAGAACTCTAACGAATTGGTGATTGGGTATCTCTCAAACTAAGGAAGGACTCAAGGTTTGAAAAGGGTGTGACTTCAAGGGTACTTAATACATTTGTGTTGGCCATTCTCTTGGGTGCTTGGATGTTTTATTCTTGATTTTTCTTCCCATTCAGATGTTACGCAATTATCGAGAAGCTGAGCTAATAAAAATAAAAAAGTATTTGCATGGTGTGGTTCTCATGCATAAACACATAAAAAAAACAAAAAAGAGAAAAAAGTGAGAATTCAAAGCACATCCCTTAGACAAAATAATCTCTTAGTCTACAAGGACTAGTTATGGAACAAAAATAAAAATGTTTCCTCTAACTAAGGTCCTTCTCGCTTCCCACTCTCTCCTCCTTTGTTTTGTCAGAATGGTGGTGGCTCTTTGGAGATGCATTATTGTTATTCAAGAGGATGGATTGGACGAATGCATTGATGCAAAGTCACTGGATGTGGTTGGTTTGAGGCCGAAGTTGGAATGAGATTTACGAAGTCACATTAATCATGAAACACACAAGGGGCTGTTCACAACCCTATTCTTGAGACTCCATTCCATCCTCTCCTTTCCACCCTTCTTTCCATTTTCACCTCATTATCAGTTGTATCATTAGTGTATATTTTGGTTGACATATCGTTTTCTTTATGGTAAATTATTACGGTTAAGACTTTAACTCTTGTTCCAAAGGACATTCCCAAGGCCTACGGACTCTTCGAATATGGGTTTGTCAGGGCAGTAAGGGCATGAGCATACTTTGGGGAGGATCCACTAGCACTCCTATTTGGTGCACCGGTTAAATTCTTTTCCTTAACATTTTTGCAATCTATTTTATTTTGTTCATTTCCATCTTGACATACATTTCATCGATGTCCTAGTTTTCTTGTTTTCTCCATCTTTCTTATTCCTTTTCCTTTTCCATTCTATCACTACTAGGGGTTCGTGATTAGTCATGGGGGTACAGGGCCCAATTTTTTCGATTTTCTCCTAACCCCTACACCTTCGGTAGTCACCATTAATATATATTCAGATCTGTATCAGCCATACCACAACCTAGCCAATGGACCTTTTACCAAAGCAAGGTATCAATTACATGATAATTCATTTACCCTTGCTAATATAAGACTGTGTTGTATGTGTAGATGGAAATCATACAACAACAAATTGGACCTAGAGGGAGCACTTAGAATGGAGCAATGCTGAAGCAGCTATGCAAGGAGCAAGATCGATGGCACACTTACAGATGGATAATGAAAGGCGCAATCTTGGTGTTGGTAGCAACAAGACTTCTTCTCTCTTCTCTCTTCTCTCTCAGCTGCCAAATAAGGCCTAATGTCAATGTAATAAGGTGTTCACTCTTGTTGTCATGAACACACCAGTTTTGTCTTGTCTTGTAATGATGTTCCATTCACATGTCATCCCATTAGTTCCATTTGACTCAATAATTCCATACCTTCCAGATATTATTGTAAGGAACTCAAGGACAAGTTTTCATTTAGTCATGGGGGTATGATGGGACACGATATCACATGGGCCACAATATTGCATCACTCACGATATCACATACGCGATATCGCGTCATCCCCCGCGATATCACGGTGCACCACCAAGTCTATAAATAAGAGGTGGCTCTCCCTTGCTTCCCAATCTAGGCCTAGATCGTAGTGAAACTCTAGTAGTTTATCCCCTCTAGAGATAGATTACTTTCAATGTGCTCGCAGTAGGAACTCCAAAGTGAACAGATATTTATTCGAGCAGACATTGTACTTGAACACAAGTTTGTGTACGACAATAAAGACGAACTTCTTGGATAAACCTTGTAGTGCATGGAATAGTCTAATGAGGATTTTATTTACTGTTATTTATTATTTTTCATTTAAATTCTTTATTAGTCATTAAATCTCTCTCAACCCTTCTCTCCTAATTAAGTGCCTCATTATGACCACTTTGAGCACGTGCGTTACGCTTGGTGATCCCAGCAATGACTAGCGTTTGGTAACCAAGGTTGCATCAGTTCAGGGTGTGAACGGTAAGTGGGAACGAACGATGATGTTAGGTTAATTAAGGCTTAGTTAGTTAGTTAGAGTTAGTTAATTAGTCACTTCATCCTTCACCTCAATAGCATAGGAGATAAAATAGAAAAGACATAAAAATCATATACCTCAAACTTACTTAACCATACACCATGACAACTATAAGTAAGTCTGGGAAGAAAACGAATGATTAACCCTAAGTGTTCCATGAGGTGTGTAGGCACTTAGTCTCTGGAGTTCAACCAAATCATGCATGCTATGCTCGTATTTATATGGTTGAGTGTAGGGGTACCTCGCCACTCATCAGAGAAGTAAAAAGTCAAAGAGAGGGCCTTAGTTAGAGGGGACTTTCAGACATAGGTGCATGTCGTTCAAGTCCCATAACCAATTCTTGTAGCCCTTTTATTTGTCCAAGGGGTGCTTTGAATTCCCATTATTTTCTTTTAAAATGGGAACCACACCATGCAAAGACTTATTCATGTTAAAGGGGTGTGCTTTGAATTTTCATCGATTTTTTTGAATGATGGAAACCACACTATGAAACGATGTTATTTTTCTTCCTATCATTGGGTGATATGGAATAGTAAGAAGTCCACAAAAAATAGTCAGGCACTCAAGCAAGAAGAACAGTACAAAGAGTATTGAGTCCCCTTGAAGTCACACATTTTACAAACCTTTGGATCCTTCCTAATTTTAGAACTACTAAGGTCAACAATTAATTAAAAGTTTCTTTAATGAAAAATGAATGTCAAATTCCTAGAACAAGGAAAACCATAGAGTACATTGTATGGGCAGATGATGTGGGCTCATTGCTTATTCCATGAAAAATAAACCATGTCAAAGTCATCAAACATTTGAATTTAAAAATAGAAACCATACATCAACAATCACACAAACCATCATTAGTAAACAACAACAATAGCGTTGTGTCCTATGATAATAAAGCAAATTTATTAGCAAGAATGAGAAACTATCACACTTAAAGAAAAGAAACAAAATAAAGTAAAATATATAAAAAGGTATAAAATAATCAAGAAGGTTTTAAAGGTACTAAATATGGTGAAAAATTTATAAAATCAAAAACATGAAAAATAGAAAAGTTAGAAAAACTACGAGGCCATGGTAATGGTCAACATGGATGGCCATCTCCCCCACAACTAAGTTGGAGGGAGGAGATATAAAAAATAGAATGGTGGTGCTCATTCATTAAGGCAGTAGTTACACTGGCCTATCTTGATTCTAGGAAAGGTTTGACTTGCTGGATATTGATCAACTACTTTTTATTTGGGTTGTTAGGTTTGTAAATTATCATGGCCCCAAAGGGAAAGGTTTGATCAATTATATAAAGTCCCTTCCACAATGTTTGAAATTTTGTCTTTTGGGGGTTTATGTGTGGGGTTCTAGTAAAGAACCTTATCTCTTGGTTGAAGTTTTACTTTCTTGATTTTAAGGTCATGAAACTGCTTACTGAATGCTTTGTTCACCTCATTCAAAGATAGGACCATTAAGAAATTTTTATCTAGCACATTTAGATTGATCAATCTTTTCTTTTGTGATAAACTTAGGTCAAGGTTTAATTCATAGGTTGTCAAGTGTGTACAGAGCTTGGATTGAATTGGGAGTGTTGGGAGTTTACCATACACTAACTCGTAGGGAGAATAGCCAATAGGAAGTTTCTAAGTTGAACAATAAGCCTAGAGAGCATCAATAAGTTTTGTACTCCAGTCTTTCCTATATTTGCTAATGGTTCACATTAGTATTTTGTAATCTCCTAGTTAGTTACCTCTACTTGACCGTTGGCTTGGGGGTGGTAAGGTGTTGTCAATGTATGTTCTATGCCCAAGTGTTTCATTAATTTTCTAAATGTGGCACATGTAAAATGAGTTCCATTATCAGAAATTAGTGAACGTGGCATCTAAAACCTATTCACGATATTTTGTTATATAAATTTGGCAGTAGTTGATGATGTACAATCACTAACAGTTGTTGCTTAAACCCATTTTATGTAGTAGTCAATTGCTAGTATAATATATGCTTTTCCATTAGACATGGAATGGGATCCATGAAATTGATAACCCATATGTTGAAAGGCTCTAGTGATTGAATCCACTGTTGAGGACCTTCCATGTGAGCGGTTATCCCCCTGTCATGTTGACAACATTTACAAGACTTGAGGAACTAGTGGGCATCCCTAAAGATTATAGGCCAATAGTATCCTACCATCAGGATTTTTATGGCTATGCATCTCCCTGCATAGTGGCCACCATAAAGCCCTTCAGGAGCATTCTAAATAATGCACAGTTGATCTTTGTTAGGGACACACCAATGGATCAGGCCATTGGCACACACCTTATAAAGGTGTCCCATTGATTTCCATGAAGTATTTGACACAATAATTAAATTGTTGCTTTTTCCTAAAATCCAAGTCCTATGGCATCTTTGGAGTGACAAGATATGTGAGGATGCCATTAAATCATTTTTCTTTCTCAAGAATTTGTTCATTTGGACCAAGGAGTTCATCTAGAAACTGATCAAAGGGTGGGCTCTTCTCCTCTTGGTCATCCCATCTTAAGTGAGAGAGGTGATCAACAACCACATTCTCGATCCCTTTTTCATATACCATAGTAAGATTGAATTCCTACAAGATCACAAGCCACTGTATAACACAAGGGCTCACCGTTAGCTTATTGATAAGGAAGTGAATTACATTGTGGTTTGTATACAAAAAAACTTTGTAACATAGCAAATAATGCCTAAAATTTTCTAGCACATACACCACTACCATTAATTATTTTTCCATGGTGCTGTAGTTTAACTATGTCCCCACAATGCTTCAACTCACATAATGGATATAATATGAACATTTCTTGTCATTCATCTATGTGATCACTACTCCCAAAGCATAGGTAGATGTATCTATCATGATACGAAATGGTTTGAACCAATCTAGTGCTTGTAGGATTGCTGTTTTGAAGAGTTTCTCCTTTAATTGTTGGAATATGTGTTCACATTCCTTGGTCCAAATGAAAGGTGCATATTTCTTTGTAAGTCCTACCAACAGGATTGCAATCTTAGAGAAATTCTCAATTAATTGCTGGTAGTAACCAATGTGTCCAAGGAATGACTGAACATCTTTTATGGTCTCTGGTTAGCATGTTATTTCTTGGATGACCTTTATCTTTTATAGGTCTATCTTAATCTGTTTCTAGGAAATTCGGTGCCCTAGCATAGTGCCTTCTTGAATCATGAGATGGCTCTTTTGCTAGTTGAGCCATAGGTTTATATTTACACATCTCTTCAGTACTTGCTCAAGTCAATCTAAGGCTTGCCCAAATGTAGCTCCATAGGTGGAGATGTCATCCATGAAAACTTTAACACCACTAGTGATTTATTATTGAAAGATACTTATGACCAAGCATTCGAATATTATAGGGGCATTGCATAAGGCAAATGACATCTTAGAGTATGCAAAAGTCCCCCAGGGACTCATGAATGTTGTTTTGGCTTAATTTTCAGGTGCAATTTGGATTTTGTTATAGCCCATATAACAGTCTAAAAAGCTATAATAACAATGCTAGATATGGTGTCTAACACTTCGTCTACAAATGGCAAAGGAAAGTGATCCTTAAATGTTGCGATATTTAATAGCCTAAAGTCAATGTAGACCCGCCATTTTCCATCCTTCTTTGGTACTATTACGAGTGGGCTAAGCCACTCACTATCCATGATTGGATAGATGAACCTTGCCTTGAGGAGTTGCTCTATCTCCTTCTTGATGATTTGCTTTAATTTGGGATTCAATCGCCTTTGCAGATACCTTCTAGGCTTCATCGCTAGGTTAGTGTAGATGCGATGTTTGCATATCATTGGATCAATTCTTGTTAGCTGTGAATATGATCAAGAAAAGGTCGTTGACCATTTATTTACCACTTTCAAAAAATTTTCTTTTTGTTTAGGAGCAAGTTTGGCATTAATTATGATCAATTTACAATTCTTTAAAAATGCATACTCCATATCAACTAGTAAAGTTTTTAGTTCTAAGGGCTCCTTCTTGAAGTGATTAGGGATCTCCAGCTCACCCTGACAAGTATCATCATCTTCACAAGAGAGTTGGGAATGAACTTATTCAATTTTTTCCATGCCTTTAACATATGCACATGTTAGTCTCTCAGTTGGCTCTATGCATATCATGCTACTATCAAAATCAACTATTAGCCATTGGGTGCCTTCCTACTTTGTGGCTACTGCATACAGACACAATTGAATATTAATTTCTTCTACACACTGATTGCATGCCCTAAGGTATGTGCTCTTGATGGACCAAATCCCTTGCACATAATTGCATCCATTTTTTCTATACGCGATGCATGAAATACGCTTCTTCTCAATCTTGCCTAGCTCATTTTTCTTGGATATTTCTAAAGATAGGTCCCTTATAGTCATTCACACATGGACTGTGCTTAACCAAGCCCTTCCCATAATGATGGGGAACTTGCTTTTGTAGTTATTCACCTTCATTACTATAAAATCAGTAGGATAGAACCACCCACAATCTATGGTTACAATGTCTCTACTAATTCCAAAGGGACAGTAATTGACTGATCTGCTAATTCTAAATGGATGTTGCTCTTCTTAAGAGGTGGTAGGTTCTAGGCCTTGTACATATCATAAGAGATGAGATTAACTCTGGAACTAGAATCAAGAAGAGCCTTACATGGCTCTTGTCCAGTAATTTGTAGATAGATGAGTGGAATTTCTAGATTGGATCTTTTTGTAGGAAGGTTTCCAGCCTTAATCTAATTAGAAATATCATGGGTGAACATTACAGTGCAGATCCTAGGTGACACTTGGTTTGAAGGGAACTTAAAATTATTTGATGCAAAGGATGAGTTGCTAGAGATACAGGGCAATTAGTTGGAGTAGGTTGTGAGGGCTAGAGAGGATTACTAGGCTAGAAGAAAGGTCATTTTCTTAATTGATTATATGGACACTTGATTGAAAAACCAGTTGTGCATGCATAGCCCTTGTAGCATTTCGTTGTTGTGGCTATGGAGGAATCTCAGCCTACATGGATGGATTAAGAGGTAATTGAGTTAAAGCTAGAGGTGTAGATGTAGAGGGATGTGAAGGATGATAAGGATATGGATATGGGTTTTCCCCTCGAGTAGATAGTGAATGTGTTCAGTGATACTATGGAGGATAATAGTGATACTAAAATTATGCATGACTTGTAGAAATTTTAGGAGAGACAAGCTACTGAACATAGTACCCTCATGAATTTGGTTGCCTATAAGGGTATTACTACTTTTGCAGTGGCATTCCCCATGATTTTGGTTGATACCACTATTGGTATTATTCATATAGTTGTGAAGGAGCTCCACTTGCGTAGTAAGCTTGTTGTTGCTAGTGGAACTATCTTGGACTACCTTGAGGGTAAGGCAATCATCTTGGAGCTTTCTTGCATGCTAGGTAAGGATTTAATGCGTACACTCTAGACTCTTGTAAGTGTGACATCATAGGGCAACATCCCTTTGGATGTTCATATTGATAGATGCCACATTTACTTTCATCATCAAAGTTAGACTTCACAACTTCCTCTACTACAACAGCTTTGCCCTTTTCTCTTTGGTAGGCATGTTTAGCTTCTTTTTTCCTCTTGCAACTATCATCACTATTTTTCTCTTTAAATTCTTCAGCAATCTTTAAAACAATTTGACACTTTTCATCAAAAGAGTCCCATAATTTGTCAACCTTGGCTAAAATGTCAGAAATAGATTTTTGGATGGGTATGTTCTTTATATTCACCACTTCATCAAGTGGTAACTCCTCCTCATCAAAAAATTGAACCTCTCATTTTCTAATGGAAGGCTCCCTATTATATTCTTTAGCTCTTTCCCTTTTTTTATCTCATCTTCTTCTTTTACTACCTGCTTAATTAACCTTTGGATCTAATGAGCTATTATTTTAGAAAACCTTCCTTGGGCATACACCTAAGAGTTATTCTTATTTCTACTTTGAGCCCATCTATGATGTGGTGAAGTTTTTTCCTCTAAGAGTAACCATGGCCATGAAATCTATGTAAGAGTGAATAGTATTGGCCCATGGCAACACCCAAGGATTCATGTGCTCCTTGTTTCTAGCCTTGGATTTGCCTTCTTAGATTAGACACTTTGGAGTATGTCTAATATTATTCATTGAATAGTTCTAACATGGTATTCCATCTTTTGATAGATTCTAGCTATAAGGACTAGTACCAAATTTTAGCTTCCTTAATTAGTATCCTTGGGAAAATCTTGAGTTTTTGCCACTCATTCTCTATGTTTTGTAAGGCACATGCATCTTTAAAGGCTTGTAGATGCGTATATGGGTTAGAATTGTATCCCCCCTCAAATCTTGGAATATTGTTCATGTCTAGATGCTTGATCTAACTATCTTTCATATGCCAAATTGGAATTCTTACTACCTCTACAATGTTGAGCATACTTCAAGCTACCAATAAAGGTTCATCATCATCACTACATCAGTGATGTCGATGATGGTTTTGGTCACCCCTTCAGTTTTGGTGGCCTTCATAGTTATTATTGTTTTGTCAATCAGCTTTTATGAGACGTGATATGCATAAGCCATGATATCACGTACGCTATATCGCGGCTGATGCAATGTCGCATCCCATGCGATATCACGTACAAGATATCGCATCGTCCCCTGCGATATCGTGTACGCGATATCGTAGTCCACCGCCAAATCTATAAATAAGAGACAACACTCCACTCATTTTTCATTCTGGCTAGAAGTAGCAAAGCTCTGGTAGTTTGATCACTCTAGAGTTAGATTAATTTCCCATGTGCCCGCAGTAGGAGTCCTAGAGTGAATGGCTCTTTATTCAAACAACATTGTACCTAAACACAAGTTGTGTACGGCAATAAAGACAAACTTGATTGGATAAACCTTGCAGTGCATGGATAGGATTTTATTTATTCTTATTTATTGCTTTCCTAGAATGTGGTACGAGTATGACTTGATTACAAGCATCTAAGGATGTGTACGGCTAGTCAAGGAATCGGCTGCTCATCGCATGCTGTATGAGTACAACTTGATTATGAGCATTGTGACTACTTGGTAACCCAGTAGCATATTCCAAGGTCTATGCTTAGTAATCCCAGTGGTAGTCCCAGTGTGTACAGCTAGTCAAGGAATCGGCTGCTCATCGCACTTAGGCTAGTTAGGTTCTCTCACCCTTATCTCCTAGAACGTGGGATAAGTACGACTTGGCTACGAGCACCTACGGGTGTGTACGGCTAGTCAAGGAATCAGCTGCTTATCACACTTAGGCTAGTTAAGTGCCTTAGTACGACCACTTTGAGCACGTGCATTACGTGTGGTGATCCCAGTAACGATTAGCATTTGGTAGCCACAGTTGCATCAGTTCAGGGTGTGTATGGTAAGTGGGAATGGATGCTGACGCTAGTTAATATAGACTTAGGTCCTTAGTTAGAGTTAGTTAGCTTTCTCAACCCTTCATCCTTTAGCATAGGAGATAAACCTAAAAAGACCAAAAAAATCATATACCTCGGACTTACTTAACCATACACCGTGACAACAACAAGTAAGTCTGGGAAGACAACGAATGATTAACCCCAAGTGTTCCATGGGACGTTTAGGCATTTAGTCTACAGAGTTCGACCGGATCGCGCGTGCTACGCTCATTTCATATGGTTGAGTGTAGGGGTACCTCGCCACTCATCATTGGTGCCATTACCGGGGACTAAGTGTTTGTGCACCTAATAGAACATAAGGGATATCACTCACATCATTGTAAGCCTTAACGTACCTTCGGGTTAATCAAAGAAAAATTATACACGGTAAATTAACACACCAATAAAAATGCCTTCTTCTCATAAGAGAAACTCACCACCTAAGGACCATACTAGAGATAGTCAGCAACATAAAAAACATAACCAAGATCAGCCAGTGCCTCAACAATATAATATGACATATACTCATCCCGATGAGTATATTCCTAATTTTACTTTTATTCTCCATCAAGACGAACAACTGTAGTGGAGAGATTTGCAAGGTAACATCGTGTTACCCCCAGATCGATCAGTCCCTAACATGCTCTTCCGTGCCTTGGCATAGATTGGCATGCAAGAGCTATTTTTGGCATATGTTATGGATGACTTTGACACAAGGGATTATCATCCCACAGATGCCCAATGTATTCGGGACTTAAGGAAAGAGAGCCAACATACATTGTCGAAGGGCAAGACCCCGCACATCCTTAGCGAAATAAGAGATGAGGAACCCCTTATCACGGGTTCTTTAACAAATGATGTTCCCTCTCCTAATGATGGTGAGGAGGAAGGGTATCAGAACCTACAATCAATGATACACATCCCTATTTCTGATACCCGTGAACACCAACTGTTCATAGAGGGAACAACCACTCACGCTAAGGATGGGCACTTGGATCGTCAAAACGATTAGGGTCGTAGCAGTCGAAGAGAAGGCAAGAAACATCATCATGGTAATGGTTCCCCTTCTTCACATCACTCAACCTCTCCTTCCACATCTGGGCATAGCCACCATGAACATAAAAAGAAGGATAAAAGTAAAAAGGATGAGAGACTTCGATGGGAGAGTCGAGAGAGAGGACAAGGGCAAGGAGGTAGGGAGAGTAGGGAATCACGTAGACATCACAGGCATCATGAAAGAGACGATCATGATGAGCCCCTACTTGCAACCCAAAGTATGCTTGACATTATGGAGGCAGTTAGGATTCCCACAAGGCATTTGAAGGATAGTTGGATCAAACGATTAGACATGAACAATATCCCACGATTTGAAGGGGGATACAATGCTGATCCACAAAATAATTTGTAAGCATTCCACAATGCCTGTGCCTTGCAGAATATAGACAGTGAGTGGTAGAAGCTTAAGTTGTTCCCAAGGACATTCACCAAAGAAGTAGAGAGTTGGTACCGGTCCTTAGAACTGGAAACCATCAGGAGGTGGAGTACGATGCTAGAATTGTTAAACGAAAAGTATCAAACGTACTCCAGAGTGTTCAATTTACGTAAGAAGATCCAAGGCTAGAAGCAAGGTCATCACGAACCCTATGATACTACAATGGCCTACTACTACACATTGTTACATCATTGCCGTTGGATCAACTGCGCCACATCGTGAATGGGCTAAGGCATGAAACGGGACGAACCCTTGGAACCTATGCCCAAGGGAGGCTTTCACAACTTAGATCCCATGAAGTGCAAAGCTTGTTGGAGCAAGTGGCAAATGAAGAAGGTGAGCTACGTAAAAGGGAAAGTGTGAAGGAGTACAACTACGATCCCTCCCTTTGAAAGAAGGGAGTGAAATTTTGTGATGAAGAGGATGAGTCACCAATCGAAGAGTTGGTGAACCGGAAAACCTTGCCGATCCAAAAGTTAACAACAGAAACAGCAGCTAAGGTAGAAAATGTATGGAGTTCCTTAGACTCTAAAATTGAAACCATCTTAAAAATTGTAGAAGAGTCTAAGGTAGAGAAAAGTAGTGACAAAGGTAAGAAAAAGTGAAGAGATTTAAGCCCTGCACATAACAAGGGTAAGGGGAAAATCACTAACTCTGATGTGGCAATAGATTCTGACATAGACAATGATGGTGGATGTGAGGTCTACTAATATGACCATCCTAAGGGATGTTGCCCCATTATCTCACATCTACAGGAGTCTGGGGTGTATGCACTAAATCCAAGACTCAATCAACGGCAAACACCCCGAAGGTTGCCTTATCCACAAGGTAACCCAGGGTAGTTCCACCAACCACTAATGTATTATCCAAGTGGAACTTCACCTCAGCCCATTGGACAACATCAGTAATGGCAATACCCACAATCATGGGGGATGCCATCGCCGAAACAACAGTACCCTTACTGGCAGCCTGATCCTTATGGATATTATGTGCAGGAGCCGATTTCTCCAAGTGACTCTATGGGTCACGTAACCTCCAACCATCACTACCAAGCTCAGGAGTACTTCAAAAGGACTCCTTCTCCTCTGGGAGACACTCCATACCCACACCATCCTGCTAATCCATCCGCACCTCTTCCACCTCAAGTAGTTCCCATAACACCTCCTGCTCGAACAATGCAAGGGGAACTTCCTCCTCAACCGCAGCAACGTCATGCTGCGAGAGCTATAAATATCCAACCTACTACTGGTTCTGACAATTGTAAAAAGAGAAGACCTTACTTCTGAACCAAAAGCCTAGACAAACTCTCACAACAACAAGCGGTTGAGGCCATGTACACGCCTCCACCATCTAACACTTCGGAGCACCCTTCAGTCTAATAGGGCGTAACGCATACGGTTATGTTAACGCATACT
>MNCI01029802.1:0-37985 GCA_015680685.1 Gnetum montanum | reverse complement strand
ATGTTGCTCTTCTTAAGTTGGGGCAGGTTCCAGGCATGATACATCTTTTGTGAAATTAAGTTGACCCCGGAACCTGAGTCAAGAAANGCTAAGAACAGTAGATGCATGCCTTAGGATCTGTGATCTTTCCTTAGAAATATCTAAGGTAAACATATGTGGAAAGATCGAGAAGAGGAAAGTTCCATGCATCACATATAGTGATTCATCAGGTGATGACATGGAGGGATGCTCATCTCCTCCATGCAGTAGGTGTGCCCTTCAAACTCTGCAACAAAGATGCCTGTATGTAGCAATCACACAAGAAGTAGTAGACACCTCGTGGTTGACAGCTACTTGTAGGAACAGAAAAACATGCATGGAATGAACTGAAGAAACTCATGCTAACAATGAAAGTATATATACATTGGAACATGAGTGTCTCCAACTTCCACCCCTGAATCTAAGATCATCAATTGGGAGAAGTTGGAACTTCTTAGAAATTCAAATAGATGCTCATTATTTCAGATCTCTCCCTTACAACTCAGTCATGGGGGAGATAGCCACCTATGCTAACCATATGGGGCCCTCAGTTCTTTTTCTAGTTTTTTTTACACATTTTTGTTTTACAAAGTTATTTAACCTTTCTAATTTTTGTTTTTCAACATTGTTACACTTTTCCATTTTTTGTGTGAGTGTGTGTGTGTATCCACCCTGTAAGTTTTTCCCATAATAAGTGTTCGGACTGATGGTATGAACTATTGTCATATTGATTGCTAATGTTTGGTTTTTACCTTTAAGTCACAATGTTGATAGTAAGGTATGTTTCTTTCGATATGGTAGGCAATGAGATCACTTCATCCATCCATCCACTAATTTCTATGGTTTCTCTTGGCTTGGAAATGTATAGTTCCCTCCCAATAAGAACTTTAACAAATCGGTGACTGGGTATTTCTCAAACTAAGGAAGGACCTAAGGATTGCAAAGGGTGTGACTTCAAGGGAACTTGATGCTTTTGTGTTGATCATTCTCTTGGGTGCTTAGATGTTTCTTCTTGAGTTTTCTTACCATTACAATGTTACCCAATTACCGGAAGCTGAGACAATAAAAATAAGAATTCTTTGCATGGTGTGGTTCTCACGCATAAAAACACAAAATACAAAAAAAATGAAGAAAGTAAGATTTCAAAGCACACCCCTTAGATGAAATAAAATTTGGGCTACAAGCACTGGTTACGGAACCAAAAGTATTCCCTCTAGCTAAGGCCCTTCTCGCTTTCCATTGCCTCCTTTGTTTCATCGGAATGGTGGTGGCTCTTTGGAGATACATCCTCATTATCCAAGTGGATGGTTTAACCGAATGCATTGATGCAACGGCACCGGAAGTGGTTGTTTTGAAGCCAGAGTTGGAATGAGACTTGCCAAGTCACATTAATCATAAAACACACAAGGGGCTATACACCATCTTGTTCTTGAGATTCCATTCCATTCCCTTCTCTCCTCTCCATCTCTCCATTGTTCACCTCATTGCCGGTTGTATCATTAGTGTATCTATTTTGGTTGATGCATTGTTTTCTTTTCAGTAAATTCTTGCAGTTAAGACTTTAACTCTTGTTCCAACAGACATTCCCAGAGCCTACAGACTCTTTGAATGTGGGTATGTCAGGGCATTAACAGCATGTGCCTACTTTGGGGAGGACCCATTGACATTCCTCTTTGGTGCATTTGTTAACTTCTTTTCCTTAACATTTTGCAATTAATTATTATTTTTTTCATTACCATCTTGACATCCATTTCACTGATGTTTTCAGTTGTCCCTTTTTATTTATCTTTCTTAGTCCTTTTCCTTCTTCATTCTAATGCTACCGAAGGTTTGCAATTAGTCATAGGGGTACAGGGCCCACTTTTTTCAATTTTCTCATAAGCCCCGAAATTTTTGATTTTCTTCCTAAGCCCTACACCTTCGGCAGTCATCATTACTACATCTCCCAATCCATATTAGCCATACCACAACCTAGCCAATGGACCTACACTGAAGCAAGTTATTAATTACTTAATGATTCAATTACCCTTGCTAATATATGATTGTGTTGTGTGTGCAGATGGCAATCATACAACAATGGAATGGATCTGGAGCAAACACTTGGAATGGAGTAGTGCTGAAGCAGCTATGCAAGCAGCAAGATCGATGGCACGCTTATGGATGGACAATGAAAAGTACAATCTTGGAGTTGGTAGTAGCAACACTTCTTTCTATCTCTCTCTTTCTCACAAGCTGGCAAGAAAGGCCTGATGTCATTGTAATAAGCTGTTTACCTTTGTTGTCATGAACTCCAGTTTTGTCAAGTCTTATAATAATGATCTGTTCACATGTCATCCCATTAGTTCCATTCCCCTCAATAATTCCATACCTTCCCGATATTATTGTAAGGAACTCGAGGATGAGTTTTCATTCAGTCATGGGGTATGATGAGACACGATATGCATAAGCCGCGATATCGTGTTGTCCCCTACGATATTGCGTACGTGATATCACGGTCCGCTGCCAAATCTATAAATAAGAGGCGGCACTCCCCTCATTTTCCATCCTGTCTAGAAGTAGCAAAGCTCTGACAATGTGATCACTCTAGAGTTAGATTAATTTCCCATGTGCCCATAGTAGGATTCCTAGAGTGAACGACTCTTTATTCGAGTAACATTGTACCTGAACACAAGTTGTGTATGGCAATAAAGATAAACTTGATTGGATAAACCTTGTAGTGCATGGATAGGATTTTATTTATTGTTATTTATTTCTTTTCTAGAATTCCGTACAAGAATGACTTGATTACGAGGATCTAAGGATGTGTATGTCTAGTCAAGGAATCAACTGCTCATCGCATGCGGTATGAGTATGACTTGATTACGAGCATTGTGACTACTTGGTAACCCAGTAGTGTATTCCAGGGTCTACGCTTGGTAATCCTAGTGGTATTCCCAGTGTGTACGGCTAGTCAAGGAATCGGCTGCTCATCGCACTTAGGCTAGTTAGGTTCTCTCATCCTTATCTCCTAGAACGTGGGATAAGTACGACTTGGCTACAAGCAACTACAGGTGTGTACGACTAGTCAAGGAATTGGCTACTTATCACACTTAGGCTAGTTAAGTGCCTCAGTATGACCACTTCGAGCACGTGCGTTACGTGTGGTGATCCTAGTAATGATTAGCGTTTGGTAGCCACAGTTGCATTGGTTTAGGGTGTGTATGATAAGTGGGAGCGGATGCTGACACTAGTTAATATAGACTTAGGTCCTTAGAGTTAGTTAGCCTTCTCAACCCTTCACCCTTTAGCATAGGAGATAAACCTAAAAAGACCAAAAAAATCATATACCTCGGACTTACTTAACCATACACCGTGACAACAACAAGTAAGTCTGGGAAGACAACAAATGATTAACCCCAAGTGTTCCATGGGCCGTTTTGGCATTTAGTCTGCGGAGTTCAACTGGATCATGCATGCTACGCTCGTTTCATATGGTTGAGTGTAGGGGTACCTCGCCACTCATCAACCTTCATCATGGTTATTTTAATGGTGGTTTTCATGAGAATCATAAAATGAAGAGGAATGTTTGAAATCAAATGAAGAAGATAAAGAGGAAGGTGGATTGCCATTGCCACCATGGTGTCTGCCACCACTCTTGTGCTTATTACGATCACCATCATTAGATTCCTTATTATTGTGATGTTCACCCAAGTCCCTACATTGGTTATCACTCTTTCCTAAACCTAGTTTATGAATACTTGATCACATGATTAGGTTCACACCCTCGCCATCAATAGCAAAGGGTGGAGAATCTTCATGTTGGGAACCTTCCAAGGGAGGATCCTTGTTGTCCTCTTGATCTAGTAGGAATAAGAGGTTACTGTAATGTTTTCCCTTTGTACCTTTATGGAGTATCTCTTGGCATTTATCTCATTTATGTTGTGTTTTAGTGGAATAGGAGTTCTGAGTGTCATATACATCCACAACGTACTCTTTTTGAAGGTTTGCTATGATCAACTTCTTAAGGGTTTTAAACAGCATTCCGAGCATAGATCTATTGCGGGGTAAGATGATGTTAACCTCCATATCATGCCATCACATCTATTTATCCTAATGTAGGATGAAGGTGAAATTCAACACAAACTCATTTGGATGAGTGTATACCACCTTACATTCTTGTGGGATTGTTGGATTGGTATCTTTGGGCTTGCGAGAAGAAGAAGAAATTTTGCAAAATAAAATAAAATTGTGACTGTGTTTTTATAATTTTATTTATATTGGGGATGATATTGACCTTTAATTTCATACAATGATATAATGGTAATCACTTAAAACTAAATAGCGCATGTTCCACAAACAAAGTCCCCGAAAATAGCACCAATGATGAGCAGTGAGGCACCCACACGTCAAACCATATAAATCACAAAGTGTTCTTGTGCAATTCAGTTGAATTCTATGAACTTTTTCATTTCCAGTGTACTAGTCCTTTAGGAAGTGCGCTAGGTCAATCATTATCATCTCAATTACATTTGTGATGTACATTGGTATGCTTAAGTGTAACTGAGGCATCCGATTTTTATCATTTTGTATTTTATATTTTGGTACTTGAAATGTCAATAAAAAGAGTTTAATTAACTAATATAAATTAACTAATCAACTAGTATTTAACTAATCCTAACATAACTATCCATTTCCATTTTTCGTACATGTCCTAAACCCATGTATCTAATGCAAGGTGACCAAGCTCTACATTACTAGGTGTACCAAGCAATAACACTGTTGGGATTAGCAAGCAAATATGTGTTACATTAGAAGTGGCCATACTTATGTGTGTAATATATCTTGTTTAATTGTCTTATTAACATAATAATTGAAAAATTTTAATAATTAATTAAAAGAAATTAATAAATAATTGAAAATATTAAATGGATAAACAAAATAGCTAATCTATCTAAAGTGCTGCAAGGTTTATCAGAAAGCTCATCTTTATTTCCACACACACTGTTGTGCTAAGGTACAACAATGTTTGAATAAATATCCATACACTCAATGACTTCTGCTATAGCCATTCAGTGGAAAAATTCTAACTTTGAATGCAAAAAATGCAAGAACTTTGTTGCTACTGAAATTTCAATTGCCATAAATGTTGCTGGTAGGCATGTATTTATAGGTGATAGAGAGACACTATGTCAATGAGGCCTCATCAATGCAAGGTGAGATGCATCGACAAGGCCTTGTCGATGTGATCAACTACATTGATGAGGCCTTGTTGATGCAGCCAACCAACAATGACTCATCACCAATCTAACACCCCTGCTAGCAACATCACTTGTCTAACACATCACATAGGGGCTAGTGTACATAATCACGTTAGTTAAGCATGTAAAGATAGCATACTCATAACATAAAAAAGAAGCTTCATAATATATAAAATATATTAACTTGTCCTTGAAAACCCACCAAGACTCCACATGTAATGTATAACTCATAAGTAGGTGACAATAGCTACTATCTCTGGATGGGATGTAACACAGACAATGACATAGTGCCAAACCAAGGGTTTCAATTTGATATTCATAATTTTAAAAGATTTCACTTCTTTTCTTGATTTCTAGAATCTCAATATTTCTAAAATCTCTATTTTATAATTGATGAGTGGCGAGGTACCCCTACACTCAACCATACAAATATGAACGTTACATGCATGATCTAGTCGAACTCCCCAAACGGACTAGTTGTGGCATTTAGATAGTTAGCCTCAGGTTGTAGTTCACTATCTTCCCACCTAGACTAGTAGTATCTTTGTCACATATGATTTAGTCTAGAGTGAGGTGTATGATGTGGTTTCTAATCTAATGCTACTCCTGAAGGCAAGGGAAAGTAATGTTCACTAATCTAGGAGAGAGCGGGTGAGAGAATCTAAACTAGCCTAAGTGCGATGAGCATCCATTCGTTGATTATCTATACACATCTTGGACTTTGTGCATGGCTACCACTGGGATTACCAAGCGCAAATCCTAGGTACACTATTGGGTTACCATGTAGTCACACTTAAATTCTTGTAACCAAGTTGTACTCATTCCATGTTTTAAGATGAGTTTAGGGTGAGAAAAGATTAACTAGGAAAGAAGTAAATAAAAATTAATTAAATAATTAAACTAAGTGAATGATACAATGATGAAGTAATCTCAATCTTTATTTCCAATCATGTGCGTGTCCAAGTATGTCACACTCAAATAAGAATGCTGTACAATTACAATCAGCACATTGCAGACATACACGGAGAGGAAAAGGGAGAGAAATAAATGAAAAAAACTTAAACTAAAACTGACTAACTTCCCATATGTATGATACCTAACTCTTCTTTCTACCTCTTATTTATAGATGAGGAGACAGGTCGCAATATTGCGGTTGGGCTACAATATAGCGGATGCGATATCGTGTACACGATATTGTGGTCGCTCAAAAATGTGACTCATCATACCCCCACGAGTGAATGAAAACTTGTTCTCTAGTTACAGTGATTACACAGTGGATAGGTATGGGATTATTAGATAGAAAAAATGGGATTATGCTATAGTGTGGAATGAAAAAAATGAAGACACAACACAAAGAATGTTCTACAACTACAAAATTTGTGGAACTCATGTAGTTCCAGGTGGCGGTGGCTCCTCCATTGGTGCTTTCCCTTTGTCTTGTGCTCTAGGTTTTGAGACTTGATGGCATTGAAGTATGGCCTAGAGCTTCTCTTCCTCAGTCCAAGGATCTTGTTCCATCCATGGTAATGTCCCGATGTTTGACAGAGTTGGCACTTCCCACGGACAAGGTAGTTGTGGAAACATTTGATTGGCCTTAACATACTAGGCTGCAAATACCCATCGTTCCTCTTCGGAGGCTCTGGCTTTATCTTTATATTATTGAAAATATACTAGCCATCAAGCCAAATCTACTACGATATCCTTCTATCCTTGGTAGCTTTCCTTTATCACCTCAAGTTTAGAATTTGCGATTTCCAGTTTCTTCAATAACCTTTTATGTTTTGCAAATTCTGTTTCATATTTGATGTGGTAGTAGCTACCTGTTGCTCGAGCTCTATCCTCAAGAATCTTGCTATTAACATGGCAAGGTTGGCATATCATAGATTTTCCAACTCCATGTATTCTATTAGATTCTAAATCTAGAGGTCCTAGCTCTTAACTTCCGCTTGGTGGGCAAAGTCATATGTGTCCAATATGGCCCACCAGTCAGTGTGTTGAGCACTAATAGTGCTGATGTGGTCCTTGGCCATATGGATCTCCTTCTCAAGGATATGTTTGTACATTCCCACCTAATCTTGGAAGTGCTTCTTCAGCTTCTCATGTCGTTTAGCCTTATTTTACCATGTGTTGATTTCAATGGCTATCTTTTGTCAGATTTCACGTACCTCCTTCATTGAGAGGGTTCGATTTTCCCTGGTGAAACAACTTATGTCTTGGTTGACTCAGATGAATTTTTCTCGTAACTGATGAAAATGTTCTTTTTTTTATCTACTGAGGTCAACCGAAGATTGTCAATAGTAAGTTATTTATTCTCCTCTTGTAAGGTGTTGAGTGCCTTAAGATGTGCATGAGTTTGCGCTTATGCTGTAGAGGCATCCCAAACAGCCTTCTCTTTATCCTCAGCCACATTTTTATTCTCCATGATTAGCTTGGTTAGTTTCTCAATTCTAAAATTATCTAGCTGGTCTGCAGGAACATATTGTAGAGGGTTCCACTGTGTTACTTGTAGGGCCATGAGCTGCTCTTGTAATTGCTGCACTTCTGCTTCTGCATGCTTGACCCTCCCTTTTGTTAATACTAGCTTCCCCTTCATGGAAATGAGGTCTAACTAAATTTCCATAACATCTTGAGCGATGTCAAATAGGGATGCCATTACTTTCCCTATTTGTAGAAATCGATCAAGTACATCCTCATGTTCTACAAGAGTTATTGAGGTTTTGGCCAAAGTTTGAACATCCCTTATCCCATGAGATCTACCAGTGGCATAATAGGTACGTTGAAGGACTCTTTGATGTGGTCTGTGACCACTTCTGCAGCTCCTGCGGCATCCTAGTGTTGCATGACCATCATAGTGGTCCCTTCACCATTTTCTAATTGCACCTAGAAAGATATCACATTTCCTGAGATTTGTTGTGACCAAATACTTCCCCCTCCTCCTATGTGAATAGATACTTTACCCTCTATGCGATCCATAGAAATAGTGGGTTGAATGACATCATCAATGATATGGAAGAGGTTTGCGTCATCGCGACTTCCCCAACTAACCGTTTCAACAATGGCCCTAAGATGGCTCATCAATGGTCTGTAGTCTTGCGATGGTGGCTGATCTTGGCCTATGCTGGGCCCTACTTCTTGTTGTTGATTGGGACCTATACTTGGAGGTTGGTTGGGTCCTGCAAGTTGAATTGCAGTTGGTTCAACCATCTGTTCTTCTTCTTATTACGGTCCCAGCATCTCACCAGTGATTTTTCTTATAGCTGGTGGTTTTAATAGTTCAGCATAGGAAGCACTTTGGGCTTTTTGGAGGACATCATTGGTGTACCCCCAAACACCAACACATCTGCAAAGTTTTTTTATAAGACAAGGGAAAGGCAACGCCATCTTCCCTGTCTTCCACTCCTCAAACCACCTCAGGATCTCCATTAAATATACATGGAGCAAGTTCGCATTTACATTTTCCATCAACACTGCACATCCTCTAGCCACATACATTGATATTCTTTTTAAGCCCTTTGTGTGGAAGATGTGATATGTTCCAATTTTGAAGTAAATCCTCTCTTCAATCGTCAACTCACCAAATGTTTTATCTCTTCCATAAGCCTTTTCCAACCAATCCTGTCACACATCGAGGTCAGGATGGGTGGATAACTAAGCAACTTTGGGCCCTATATTTAGAAGGTTTAATTCTTTCAAAATGGCCTACATGGAGAAATCGACTGACACACCATAGATATTGACAGTAGTGCCTTATTCCCTATTGTGCCAGAATTGGTACGTCTCCCATAGGTACCAAGCACCGCTTTCAGAGAGGATAGGCCATAAGGGAGACCTTTTGAGATGATCCCTAATAGCCTTAGGAGTGACCTCTGCAAAAGATTCAAAGTTTAATTCCACAATCACTACAGCGAATGTGGACTTCATGTGGATAGCCTAAACACAATATTTGGGCAATGTAAGATGTTGTCCCTATTCAGGCTTTGCAGCAGCTCCTCCTTCTGCCTGCCTAAACTATACAGTAGGAGGATTTTCTTAATGGATGCTGAGCGATTGTTCCTCTTGTTCTACATGTTGTCTGGAAGGGTCTTTTCTTCTCCCACTCCTAGGTCATTTTCTTCCACCTTGAGCAGGACCTTCTTATTCTCCACGTTTTGGGGCCATCTATAATCACATGGGCCAAGAATTAGGAAGGTTTTTTTGAAGTTAAGTTATACCTTACTTCTTTCCTTAATTAATGATCTTATTTTATCTTCATGTGATGTTTCCCAAATGATTGTAATAATAAGTTCGTTTCACTTAGGTGGTTTCCAATTTTAATTTCCCAGTGTCCATAAAGGGTTAAATGATTTTTTGGCACATTTTATTTTTAGTTTGCAACTAATTACCCTTAATGATGTCCCTTTGGAAATGATAAATTCCAAAAACGTTAGGCCCTATTCGATAGGTGTCCCTCCCCCACAACTAAGTTGAACACTCTGGGTTCAAGCAGGTTTAGATGGAATCAAAATCAAAGTACTTGCAAGTGAGATATGAGTATGAAAGAAAGGGTGACTTAATCGCAAGTCATAGAGAAAAATTTGAAAAATTCCCCTGCGTGAATGGTAGGAAATGATGCGAAGTGTTGCAGGGGGGGATCGCCTATTTATAGGTTTTAGGGATGCAATATTGCATACGATACATCGTTTATGCGATATCGCATATGCAATATCACAGCCCTAGTGATATGAGGCACAATAACAAAATGCCAAATTTTTAGGGATTTTCTAGAATTAAAAATGGAAATCCAGGACACGTGGTAAGTGTTAAAGGGTTCTAGGGTAATTTAGATAGTTTGGAAGGCACAAATAATGATCTGTGGGTGGATTTGAATAATAAGGCCTAGGATGGTAAGTGAGAGAAAAAGGCCATGTAATGGTAAAAAGGAATGTTGAAATTCGGAGGGATAGTTAACAATAGGGAAAGAATGTTATGAAAATTAGGCTGAGGGTAAGAAATGGTTTGTGTGAGCTATGTCATAAGTGAATATTACAAAATATTACACAAGTGGATCTTCCCCAAAGTAGGTTCCAACCTATAATTCCCTTGTGTAACCACACTTAAAGTGTCTATGGGCACTAGAAGGGTTAAATGTAATATGCACTAATTCCACAAAACACACACATGTGAATATCACCTAAATGAGGTGAGAATTCTACACTATACGAGACACGAACTACAATTACACGAATAGTGAGATGAGACAAACTATAGAAAGGGATTTTAGAGATTGGGACATGAGATAACTGACCTAGGGCACAATGAATTTTGTGTGTAAAGCATGATTAAAGTGTCATTAACCTGTTATTCCAAGGTTAGGACCATGTCCATTCCTCTAATCGGTGACATCGCATTGTTTTATCCCATGATGAGAAACTATGAGGGTACCATAACAACAAGACATATGATCACTTGGTGTTTTATTCAAGGGAGGAGTGATTTTTATTTTGTGGCACTTTTCTTTTCATTTGTTTCCTTTTTCTCTTTTTTTTGAATGAATGAATCCAAGGAAGCGTCAACCTTTAGGCATGGGTGCATGTCTTTCCAATGGGACCCCTTAGAACAACATTGAATTTCTGAATGCCTTTTAATTACTGTTACTCCAATTTTCATTAGATCTACAAGGATCTTAATACAACCAAGTTGCATGATAACTCCCACAGATGTCACCAAAGAGAATTGACAAGTCCTGTTGATGTCACACCCTAATAATTCCCTCTTGGTCCATCCTTCTTCATTCTAGGTACAATGAACACAAAGTTAATTTTAAGTTTTAAGAATTTCAAGAATAACACTGTACCCTCGAACAAAACCTCTTATTTGTAGAATGGATGAGTGGGTGTAATAGGCTCACTATCCACATAATTGGTCACTTGAGACTTAATAACATAGAACACACCTCAACCAACGATCCACATGAGTGTTTTATTCATAGATGAGATTACTTACAAAAATGTAAAAAGACAAAAAGATAAAACAAGAAATTAAAAAATTAAAAACTAGAAAACAAAAAGTTGTAAAATTAAATAAAACAAAAAGTGGTTATTAATCTTGCTTGTTATTAGAATGGGGGATATCCCCCATTACTAATCGGTTGAGGATGGCAAGGATTAATAAATGGAAGATGAGGATCCATACATGTTGGAAATATTGGGACTCGGTCATACTTACCCCATTAGGGTTCACACACTTGATTATAGTAAGCATAGTGGGGTAATTTATACGATGTAGTTCCCGAATAGCGAGTTGACCGACTATGATGTTTGTAATCGTAAGATGGTATGCAAGGATTGAGATGTTGCCATCCATTCCTATGTTCATTGGGCCATATGGTTGATGGAGTGTTAGTTGGTGGCCTTGATGAAGTAACATGAGGCATGGAGTTCGAAGATAAGGGTGCACCAAAGGGTTGGACTTGTGCTCTGTTGGAGGATGCAGTGGCCTTAGAATTTTGTTGTCCTTTCCTAGGTTCATTTCTAAAGAAGGGATGCTTTCGATGTTGAGGAGGTCTCTCACTGCTGTTGGCAATATTAGAACAAGTCACGTTTGTGGGCTATTGTTGTGGTGAAGACACCTTAGGAATAGTTGGTGGTGATGTTGAAGGAGGAAAAGGATGAAAATGTTAAAAGTTAGAAGGAGTATAAGGTACACAAGGTGCTGGTTGTGTTGAAGGCATGGGCTGGTAGTATTGAGGAGAATAGTAGTGTGGTAAGATAGAGTATGTTGGCCCAGTTGGAGAAACAGGGTACTGAACTAGGTAAGCGTTTAGATTCAGATGATATGAAGGGTGTCTCTAGTCTAGAGGTGGTTTTCCCCACAATTGGGGTTGTTTCCATTGTGATCAAACATAGTATCTCTATACAAACTCTAGATGTAACGTGTTTTCCCAATGCTTGTATACATGTAATAAGATTGGGCATCGGCCCTTGGGGTGATCATATAGGAATATGTTGCATTCATATGTATGATTGGTAGTTAAGATCTTATTTTCCTTATCCCTTCATTCCGATTGTCTACCAATACTTTTTCCTACTTCTTGGGTTGTCAAAACGCTATCTCCAATAATATTGATAAATTCTTCACACTTTTGATACAACCATTCCAAAATCTTATTGATCTTTGCTTCAACTTCTTCTAATGATTTTTGTATTGGCAATGATGATTCTTTCTCCTTGTGATAAGTTGATCTTTCCTTTTTATGATCATGAACTTTTATTAAGCTGAGATTTTGATCCTGTTGATGTTTCTCAATAGTCTTTCATCTAGCTAATTCTCCTTCTTCTTTTGCTACCCACTTAATAAGATCTTGGACTTGATGGGTTCTTAGTTCGTATAGTTGAGCTTGGGCATACATTCCTAAGGTCTCTCTTGTTTCATTACGTAGCCCATCAATGATATGGTACATTAGCCTTTCCTCGAAAAACCCATGGCCTAGTTAGTTGTTCAACAATGCATAATATCTTTCTAAGGCCATGTCCAAGGGTTCATGTTGTGCTTGTTTCCACTCTTGGATTTTTTTCCTCAAGGCTGACACTCTTGCATAGGTTTGATATTTTTTGTTAAATACTTCTACCATTGTTAACCAACATCGTATTGAATTTGGTTTTAGCGATCTATACCATACTTTTTCTTGGCCAACGAGTGTCATAGGGAAGATCTTGAGTTTTTTGCAACCATTATCAATGTTGTTCCATGTGCAGGCATCATAGAAGGCTTGTAAATGTTAATGCAGATCTAAGTCATAGCCTCTTGAAAAATTAGGGAAATTATTTAAATCAAGCTTGGGTAGACGACTCTCTTTACGATGCCTATAAGAGATTGAAGTAGCCTCTTGTATTTGCATTATGCTTGTAGTCGCTAGTAGGGGTTCATCATCATTGGGTAAGTTATGATTTCATGCATTATGATGACGTTGCTTTTGTTTATGTTTATAAGAAACGCCCACTTCAGGTTTTGTACTCTAGTATTCATCGTCATATAGTTCCTTGGTTCTCAAATGAACTTCCTCACTAAGTGTGGAATTGTTATCATCTTGTAGGAGAGGCATCATTATGAAGTTATGTGCGACTTTTTATAATTATTTATTTCTAAAAGATATATCATTAATCCCTATACAATGACCTTGTATGGTATAACTAATCTAGATAACTAGCACTGTCCTCAGCAACGGCACCAATGATGAGTGGCGAGGTACCCATACACTCAACCATACGAATATGAGCATTACACCCACGATCCAGTTGAACTCCATAGATGGACTAGTTGTGGCATCTAGATAGTTAGCCTTAGGTTGTAGTTCATTGTCATCCCACCTTAACTAGTATTATCTTTTTCACGTATGGTTTAGTCCAGAGTGAGGTGTATGATGTGGTTTCTAATCTAATGCTACTCCTGAAGGCAAGGGAAAGTAATGTTCACTAATCTAGGAGAGAGCGGGTGAGAGAATCTAAACTAGCCTAAGTGTGATGAGCATCCATTCCTTGATTATCCATACACATCTTGGACTTTGTGCACGACTACTACTGAGATTACCAAGCGTAGATCCTAGGTATGCTACTGGGTTACCAAGTAGTCACACTTAAATGCTCATAATCAAGTTATGCTCATTCTACGTTTTAACATGAGTTTAAGATAAGAAAAGAATAACTAGGAAAGTAGTAAATAATAATTAATTAAATAATTAAACTAAGTGAATGGTACAATGATGAAGTAATCTCGATCTTTATTTCCAGTCATGTGCGTGTCCAAGTACATCATACTCGAATAAAGATGTCATACAAGTACAATCACTACACTGCGGGCATACACAGAGAGGAAAAGGGAGAGAAATAAATGAAAAACACTTAAACTAAAACTAACTAACTTCCCATATCTATGATATCTAAATCTTCTATCTACCTCTTATTTATAGATGAGGAGATAGGCCGCGATATCGCATATGCGATATCGCGGTTGGGATGCGATATCATGTACACGATATCGTGGTCACCCTAAAATGTGACTCATCAATACTTCTATTCACTTCTTGTTATTCTGCATGTTGCCTCCTACTATCATTGCTACAAATTCTTGGACTGCATTTGCCACCATTTAGATTGAGCTTGCCTCCATTATTATTTCTATTTTCAATTGTCATTCTTACTTTTAAGGATTCATTTTCATATACAAAACATTAGTACATATAATATGATTGTATTTACATGGGTTCTTGGATATATGCTTACTAAAGCTATGTAGGTGAAAACACAACTTGTAGTCAAAATGAAAAAATACACAAACTTGATCAATATGTGTATTTCATGCTTTATATCTATTAAGGTTGTATGCTAGCAGCAATAGATGTTAACTAATTTCATGTAGGTTCATAGAAAAAACATAATAATTAAAATTAAATGAAGCTTTATTACATGTGAAGACCCATAGGATCTATTGGATAAATAGTACCTTTTCATGAAAAATAAAGATAGACTTTATAAATTGACTAAACACCAATGGGGGCATTAAAAATAAATTATATAGGTTTTTTGCTATAACATTATAATGTTGTCTCAAAGGGGTAGTTACAATACAAAAACAAAACACATATAACTCATCTTCAAGGGCTCCTAATCTACACAACCTACAAATGTGCTCTTTTCAAGGGAGTTAAATCCATCTTCCACTTTCAATTCTAAGATGATGAAACTTAAGTAAAGTTAGTTGATAGCATTTGAATACTTGATTGGAATAGTAGCTAAGTGATAGTAAACTTCTACATCTATTTTATTAGATGTAATGTGATGTAAATAGAATTGTCTCTTTTCACATTATACCTCCTAACAAATAGTCCATTTTCTTAACTAGTACATCCCTTAAAAATACTTACCATGGTCTCATGAATCCTCAATAACTGCTTTAGAGAATTCTTCTTAGCTTAAGATATGAAACCTATGAGTGTATGTATTGAACTAGCACCAGGCTTATACTTCTAAAGGTAATAAATCACATTCACATAATAACATCGAATAAGGTGTTTGCATCTTCACCTTGAACTCATCAGGAAGAAAATTTGTTTTCACTCTTTCACCATCTTTCCAAAGTTTAGCATTCAGTTCAAGTCCCTAAACAACATATCTATACAATACAATAAGATAGATGATAATTTGAAAATTTTGTTTTTTGGGCTTCCAACCCTAGAGTCCTAAATCCTTGCACTTATTTTTGAAAGTATGTAGAGACTTGAAACTTCCTACTATTTTTTCTTCAATGAACTTCCTCCACATGTAATTATCCATATAAATGAGACCCAAATATTTAAAATAAACTATTTTTTGTACATCTGTACCTTCACAATGAAAGTTATAACAAGTATTTCTTATAACCTAGATTATCAATTTAGTTTTATCTATATTCACTTAAAGACCAAATGGATAATAATAATTTCCTAAAATTTGCAACAGATTTTTCATACCTTCTATTGTAGTGGAGATCAAGGTAGCATTATCTACATATAAAAGAAGATTCACTACTTAGGATTCAATTTTAATAACATAAGTATCTTAGCCATTGCAAAATCATTTTTGTATTTTATCAATAAAAATGGCAAAGAGAGTTGGAGAAAGTAGACAATCTTCCTTAACTTCAATTTTACTTTATAGTCAAAAATTTTTCTCTAAATTGTTATCTATAATTTTGATAATACTTCCACATACAATCTTTGAGTTGCTATAATCAAATTTAAAGAGGGTCAATTTTTTACAAGCATAACCATAGTTTGTACATATCACTAAATCATATGCTTTTGCAAAATTAATAAAACACATAAAAAATTTTTTATTAGATATTTTTGCAAACTCCATGCAGTGTTTAAGAGTACCTAAGTAATCAATAGTATAGTAATTTTTTTAAAACCTACTTGGTACATTGCCTTGACCTGGTTATCTTTAGCCCAAGAACTAATTCTTCTATTAGTAAGCATTTATGCTGCTTTGCTATAGCTAGAATATAGAAGTCATTCATTTCTTCAATTGTTAATTAACTTCATTGGATTCACGAGTGACATGAGGGTAATCTCTCACTCAATATAATAAATTCTCTTTTTTAAGTAACTATCGTTTAAGTAATGTCATAAATAACTAGCGTTAGAGTGGCACTGGTCATTGCAGTAACCAACATTGGAGTAATGATAGTTGGCCAAGTCACTAATGTGTTGTCTTAAGGTAGTAGTGAGGACTCCTTGGGTGATTCCTTGGGATTATCATCAACTTTATTATTATCACTATCACTATAGTTAGTATGGTGGCTTCTTTACACCTTGGGGTAAGTGGGGTAATTAATTGTTCCCCATTCAAAGGGTCCAAAGTCACTTCCCCCTCTACCACTCATTATCTTGGTGCCTCGTTCCTTTGGGATTTTATGACTAGAGTATCCTATAAAGGAGGAGCACAAACAATGGGGAATCTATCTACGATTTATCCTTTCATCACGCCTATGGTTCTTTGGGTCCTTACACCCCTTACCTTCATCAAGTAAATAACCAAATTGTTCCCTCCTCTCAAGTGCACTTATTTTATATCTCTGAAACACAAAGTTATATGTAGAGTGAAGGGTTGGAAAAGGTTCTTCTTACCATCTGCATAGTAGGAGGGTAAGATCCTTTCTAGATGTTCAAACAACTCCCTTCATTTTCTTAGGTTTTTAACATAGGCCATCGCCTTCCTTATGTTTGGTTGATCATTCTATTGGCATCTTACATTCATGATAACATTTCACTACTACTTGAGAATGTAGCTATAGTTACATGTTGTTGGCTTCATATCTTCTTTGTAAACATGTTGTTATTGTCAGCATATTCTATGTGTCACTTAGTAATCTTTGCCTTATTATAGGTATCTGTAACACCTACCTTTAGAAAAGAGAACTTCATTTAGTAACTCCATGATTAGCCTCTAAATAATCGAACTAAGGTAGAGCTTAAAATATGTTTTTTACTCTATTAGTTTCTCCATGCCTCTATGAAGTAATCTAACATGTGGTTCTAAGCATTCCATCAATTCTCTATTCATTCCTAATATTTTTCGTAAAACACCATGAGTGACAGGCTATTCAAGTTCAAAATTTGAAGTGAAATTTTTAATTTGTTTATTCTTAGCCATCATGTCATAATTAGATAAAGAAAGTACTAAAAGGGATTAGAAATTTGCTTCATTCATTGTCCATGCCCCAGTCTCAACCAAGAGTGAGCTAAGCACTGATGGAGAAGTGCACCACATAGTGTATTGTTCTCTCTTTTGTTCAAATTGCTAGGAAACTAATATTGTATTAATGGTATCCATGGTAAAAGCAAAGAACATTGATGGAAAGGCCTTGTCTTGTGGTCATTCTAATCTTCCAAACAAGACTTTTTACACATGCTATCTATATATAACTCTAGATAAATAAAAAACATGATGTTATTTGTTGTAGGATTTATTTTTCTATTCACTATAGGAGGACTCACTGGAATAGTTCTAGCAAATTCTAAACTAGACATTGCTTTATATGATACAATACTTATGTCATGGTTCGGGTCATGGTCATGTTGATTGATAGGCTATGATGAGTGGGGTCCGCTAAAATTTTAATGAGCGAAAGTTTCAAATTTTAAGGGGCAAGAGTTTCAAATTTTAATGGCAGGATTTTCAAATTTTAATGAGTTGGAGTTTCAAATTTCTCAAATTTTAATGAGCAGGAGTTTCAAATTTTTCAAATTTTAATGAGCGGGAGTTTCAAATTTTTCAAATTTTAATGAGCAAGAGTTTTAAATTTTAATGAGTGGGAGTTTCAAATTTTAATGAGTGGGAGCCTCAAATTTTAATGAGCAAGAGTCTCAAATTTTAATGAGTAGGAGTTTCCAATTTTTCAAATTTTAATGAGCAGGAGTTTCAAATTTCTCAAATTTTAATGAGTGGGAGTTTCAAATTTTAATGAGCAAGAGTTTTAAATTTCTTAAATTTTAATGAGTAGGAGTTTCAAATTTTAATGAGCGAGAGTTTCAAATTTTAATGAGTGGGAGTCTTAAATTTTAAGGAGTGGGAGTCTCAAATTTTAATGAGCGGGAGTTTCAAATTTGTCAAATTTTAACGAGCGGGATTCTTAAATTTTAATGAGCGGAAGTTTCAAAATTTAATGAGCAGGAGTCTCAAATTTTAATGAGTAGAAGTTTCAAATTTTAATGAGCAGGAGTCTCAAATTTTAATGAGCGGGAGTTTCAAATTTTTCAAATTTTAAGGAGTGGGAGTTTCAAATTTTAATGAGCGGGAGTCTCAAATTTTAATAAGCGGGAGTGTCAAATTTTTCAAATTTTAATGAGCGGGAGTTTAAAATTTTAATTAGTGGGAGTTTCAAATTTTTAAAATTTTGAAGTTGGGGCCCTATTTATACATGTACTGGCATGCTCATTACCTTGCCTTTGCAGCTTCGGCTGCCTAGCCACATTTCCTAAACACACTGATGAGGGGTGAAAGTCCTTGAAAACATTTTGTGTCACAACAGAAGTTGTGCAATGCTTTGAGATTTCTATTACTTTCTGTCTAACAGTTTTTCTATTTTACAGTTTCTTCAGTATTTCTCTCAACCTCCCCATTCTTTTCCTTGACACACGAGATCTATTTCTAAAATTTCTAAAATTTCTAAAACTTTAAAAATTGTATTTAAGCTAGCAAGTAGCAACAACCTTTTATCTTAAAAATGATAAATCTAACCACTTGGGTTGATAATGGACCCGTAGGTTGAGAGTCTGCAACTATATGACAATCTCCCTTTTTCATTTAGCATTTAGTCAATCTTATTGGCATGAATCCACAATTGCTAGCCTTACTCACATACATGATGTCTCAACTTCAAAGAAATAAAGACAAGATATATAAGACTATAGCCATGCAAGGAGATGCATCTATCTCTCTAAACCAAATGTTGAATAACCCTCTCTAGCAAACTATCCCTATGTCCATTCAACCTAAAGGTATTCCTCTTTCTACTTTCACCAAATACAATAATGAAATTGATGACCTTGTGAACCACATGGTGACTTTTAGGAATGAATGCATGTTGTCCCCTTATTCTTACATAAATCTCAGGTGCTTTTCAAACTGATTCCTTAGAAGTATGCTTAACTAGTATAGATCCTTGCATAATGGATCTATTGCATGTCTTGAATAATGCTTTACAACCTTGATGGAATACTTTTAATTCAACATGCCACAAAGCACTAGTATCATGTCATTTATCTCTATGAAACAAGCTATAAATGAAGAAATAGGCAAGTTCATCTCAAGGTGGACAAAGTCTTCAACTAAGCTAGCCTACCATACGGATGAACATTAGCTCCAAGATATCTTTGAAGCTACACTTATTATTTACATGCAAGAAAGTTTGAGTTCTTACTTATAGCCATTAGCAATGTGACACTTAATAATATAAAGGGAAAGGTAAAGCTCTTGAACCCCTAAAATAATCTTCTAAGACCAATAAAAATGTTAATTCCCTAGTCTCTCAAAATACTCCTTCATCAAGCCATTTAGCCCTACCTCAAATTCCATCTAACTTATTTCAGTTTTACCTTTATTTCAAAAGATCCAAGTGGTAAAGAACAAGGTTCTTTAGGAAATTACAAGCATTATAAGGTTCAAGGGAACCAACCTCTCACTCTATGATTTGATCTATACTTCCAAGGAACATCATATTATACTATGAGACATTTTGAAGAAAATTATAGTATCAAATGATATTATAAATAACTTAAAGGTCATCTCATCTTTCTAAAAATATACCTTATTATGACATTAATTATGTTAAGTTTAGAGATAAAAACATGTAAACTAATCTCACAACAAATGAGGTTTGCTAGTTATCTACGTATATTACTATCTAGATTGCATTAGATGTTAGTATATCATTGATGCATGTTGATGATGGTACTAGGTCTAATGTGATCACTTTTACTGTTATCAAGCACTTCAATCTCTAATATTAAGTAACATTGAATGGACCTACACAAACCTCCTCACCTTTAATGAAACTAGAGTCGAAGTTATAGGTTCCATTAGATTGTCTTTTCCTATTGGAGATTAAATATAGTGTGAAGCATTTTTTTTATGATGATTCGTAAGTGTCTAGGCATAAACGACATACTTGGACATCCTTGGGTAGTTCATCACCATGTAGTCTCCTCACCCACTAATTAATAAATACATCTTCCATTTCATAACCATGATATAGTGATCATAAAAAATAGAGTTTCTCCCAGCATTTCCCTTTGTATCACGAACCTCAATCCCTTATGCTTTATCCTCAAATAAACACATACCCGTTACACTTACAACTACTCATCCTACTATAAATCATGAACCTAAGACATTCTCAATTCCTACTATTGATAAAAAACCTATCATAAATGCATGCTTAGTCCTAGAATACAATTTCATTGATCCTGATTTTAGTGAATTAGAGATCACTTCATTATAAAAAGAATTAAAGTTATACCCTTCCTACTCCACTACATGTAAGGTTATAGCTAGCTACGATGATGAATCAGAGTAAGTCTTTTTGTTACTTTTTTTATTATTTCTAAATCTTGAGGTAGTAGACATATACTAGGCATTGTTAGCTTATTATTTACAACTATTTTAACATGAATTTTAGTTTTCACTTACACTTATTTGTTTCTTACATGTTTACATTCTATTTTTTAAACATACCTACCATTCATATGTCATTTCCTAAGTGATTAAATGCTACATTTCATCTTAAACTTTTAACTTTCTTACTATTTGATTTATTACTATTACAAACTAAAAAATAGCAACAAAACATAATAGAATAATGGTTGAAAATTCTATCTTTTGCTTATACTAAAACGTTTTTTACAATGGTTATTTACATCGAAATTTTTGGCTTATGCAACCTTTTGTAAATTTTCCTCAACTTCATACATTTACATTTGCCTCATCACTTAAGGAATTAAGAGTAGAAGGTTTTTGTATCACAATGGGAGAAAGCTTTTTCACACTAGGATCAAATCATCATTCTACAAAACATCATCTTAACTACCACAACTCATCTATTCTACTACTTAAAAAAAAATTAAATCATAAATTTAAATTTAAAAAAATTTTAAAAATTAAATACCAAGATTAGATCACTTACAAGCCATTTTTGAAACACTACTATCCATAAAAAATTATTTTTGTAACATTTTGGAACTTACTTACTATACACAATTGAGCTTGTATACATTTAGTAGTAATCTACATCCACACATCAACATCTACATTGATGATACACATTTACACTAACTAATAATTATTTTGCTATTGCATAATTCTTATATTTCTCCTCCTTCTCTCATATTCAATGATATATATCTAGCCATTTTCATCATACATCCTACTCAATCTATCTCATTCTACTCTAATTTTCTTACTATACTTAGTAATATTTTTGACTAAATGATATCTCATTACTTCATGTGAGGGTATGACTAAGTATACTATTAAGTGGGATAATGAGGGGTTACCATTTTTCATATTTATCATATATATATTACATGTAGTATAGCCATACACGATATGTAGGATTTAGCCATGTCTCATTTTTGTGACATAGCACCATCCTCATGAGAGGTGTATGAGCAATAACCTATTTTTCTATCCTTATGATTTTATTGTATCATGTGTTTTCAACTATGTATTCTACTATCTCTAACAATATTATCTTACTTCCTCCTCTCATTACCTTCTCTCATTTGTTTTCATTCATCTTTATATTCAATGCATTGGTGAGGTCCAAAAAGTATCTCTACTTTACCTAGTGATGATTTGTTAAGTGTTACAATGATGTAAAAAATGTGAATATTATCTGCATCAAATTTGAGCAAGGTAAGAGAGATGTTAGTTCTAAGGATTTAGCCATATCATACTTGTATAACATAACAACCCATTGTTGATGTATTGCTGATGTCCCTAACATGCTTTTCTCTTGCTTTTATTGTTTCATATTTTTTCTTCCATCTATCTTCCTATCTTTCTCCTCCCATGCTTTATATTGATGAGGCTAAACAAGTATCTCTACTTTACTCTAGTGAGAATGTTATTGAGAGAATTGAATAGGTTAAGAAGTGCTTTGTTTACATTTTTATGTGATTTTTGGAATCTAGCCATGCCTCATTTCTATGATATAGCATACAATCATAGGTGTATCAGTGATATCATAGAATTTCTTCCCTATTATTCCATATTATTTAAACTCTCTTGTAGGTATCTACCTCATTATATCTACAAAATCGCAAAATTAACAATAGTTTGTTCTTTTTTGATGGATTCTCCTTTACCTTTTCAATCATATCTATCAAGAGAGGACAGTGTTGTATCCATGCTCATCTTCCTTTTAGATATTTTGAAGCTTGGGTGCAATGTACATATTCTTAGCAATTGCCTACAATCTAGACAACATCATATAGATTTTCTATAGAATTTGAAATTATTTTTGGTGTAATCTTTGCATCATTTTATTTTTAATGTAATTTTTAGCATCATTTTGATATTGAATTAATATTTAAACATCTAGAAGCTTCTAGATTCTTATTTATGAATCACAATGTATCATTTTTCATTATCTACAAGGTAATTTTTAAATCTATAAATATAAAATCCATAACACCATTTTGAATATCTCATCTATCTTTGATTTGAGATCTCTTGTCAAATCAAGTCAATTCTAATCAGGTTCTCTTTCAAATAAGTAACAAATTTCAATCAACCTTTAGTATGTATGTTAAATATAGTTCAATTACATAATAACTAATGTTGTTATGATAATTATAAAAAAAATACTAAAATGTAAAAATTTCATCTAATCAATCAAATTTGTATTAAATTAAAATCTACTCTAATTAATATAATGTTTAATGAGTGTTTAGCCCCATGTGTTCTACATGTTCTTATCATATACATTCACTACTAGGTTACCAAACATTACACTACTAGATGGGTCATATGATAATGCTACTAGGATTATCATGTAAACATGCATTTGCACTTGAAGTGGCTACTCTTATTTCACCATGTCTGGTCATGTATTTGAAAAGTAAATTATTATGCTAAGTTTTTAGAAAAGTAAATAACATCAAAATAAATTGTAGTAATATAAATATTAAAGTAAATCAAAATGCTATAATGAATATGAATTAACCTCAATATTATTTTCAATCATGGATTATGTACATGTATAATACCTCTCAAATAAGACTATTTACAATTAACTTACATGCATGTTTTAGGCACTCGGTAACTTTTGCATTGAAGTCCCCAAAACAAATAAATGGAACTAGATTAGTATAACCTAGGAATAACTTATTCCTCAAACTTTCTTCTATTTGCTTAATCAAATATGTTCCTTAACATAGTCTAACATTTGAACATGTTTGTTTGGTAATTAAATGTGTGTTAACCACTTATACACATCTTCTTGATAATTGAAGTTTTTAATCAATGCCAAGGCTATGTGATTTTTCCAAAATCTTAACTATTCTTTCTTTTTCATCACTTAAAGGTCTAGAATTTCAAAAATCATATTTTCTAAACTCCATTCAAATATTTGTACTAATTCAAACTTGGCTTCTTTATAAAAGATCACACAACCATCCATGTTTTGATTTCTACAATAGGTTAATCTATATGGCTCAAAAGAAGAACTTCCATAAGAACCTTTTTGCTGATAAATACCTATGTATCCCATATTTCCAATTTTGGTTGCAATTGGTAAAGAAACTCACATGGCAAGACTTCTTGTAAGCATAAAAAATTAGCATACAAATCTTGTAATTCTACTAAAATGTGTGGGTATTGATATTCATGCCAATTGAAAGCTCATGGTGGACATAACGGATGTTGTTTCTCACTTGCCAAGGACCTTGCATGTATGTTGTATGTTGCAACTTTCATTTTCATTCTTGAATTTTTCTCTAAATCATTTCTCTTCTTGAGTATCATACTCCTTGTTGAAATGATATTTTGAGTCTCCATGTTGTTCAGTCATATGATTTAATTATAAGATGAATTGATATACATCTTCTTGATTGTTGAAGATGGTTCTCTTTCATCAATTGATTCTCCAACTAATACATCAACTGATTCATTGACTAATAATCAATTGATACTGATATAACTAATTCTCCAACTAATTTAACTACATTGTCTAATTTTATAATTACAATATATAATTTTACTAGTATTTAAAGACATCATTAAATTTTAGTAATATGTAACTATATTATCTAATCCTTAACAACCATTCTACCCCCTTAAGAACATTGACTCTGGTAATGTAAGTAATGACATGTTGTTGTTATCTTAAGACTATATGTAAGGGTAATGCACGAAATCCTAAAGCCCAAAAGGTTGAATTTATGATATAATTGAATTGTTGGGTGTGTAGATGATAAACATAATTACCATTGAGTTCAGAGGGGGTGAAAAATGCAATAAATGACTATTTATATGTTGAAAAATAACATTGTATGCTTGAGTGATGCCAAAATTAAACTTTGAAGATTTTTAGGCACTATATTGGGAAAGGGGTAAAAGCTAATTTTTGAGATTCCCTAGGATAGATCTGACTCCACCATTGGGTTTGGAAGGTTGAAATCTATAGGAAATGACTCTTCATTTACCAAAAGAGGCTTCCAAAATCAAAAGTGATTGCATCTAAGATTGAAGCCCTTTTGCGTGAAAAACAAGACTTCCCAAGAGATGACCTATCCCAATTCTACTTCAAAGTGAGCATGCTTAATTATGGAATTTTTATCTCTATTCTTACTAATGTGAAAAATTCACATTTGAAAATTATTTTTGTATGTTCTTAATTTAAATTGATGATTTGATGACAAGAATTTTAAATTTTCCATCTATTGACTAACATTTTGAAATTTTTGTCAATTGATATGAAGTTTCCATGTTAACTAATAAGTATAAACAACATCATTGAGTTTTATGCTCTAGTTTTTCCTATATTTACTAAGTATATGGATTAGTATTCTAGTTATTTTGTTGTTAGTGATCTTTCCTTGACTATTAGCTTAGGGGTGGTATGGAGTTGTGAGCTTGTGTTCTACCTCCAAGTGTTGCATAAGTTTCTAAAAAGTAACACTTGTAAATGTGTTCCATTATTAGAAATTAGTGCCCTTAGAATAAAAAAGATATTTGCCACATCTTTTTATATGAATCATGCCATCGTAGAGGATGAATAGTCAGTGATAGTAATGGCTTTAGCTCACTTAGTGTAGTAGTTAATAAAAAAAATAATGTATGCCTTTTCATTTAACATGAGGTTGATGGACCCCATGAAATCAATGCTCCAAAGATGAAAAGGCTATAGTGATTGAATTCACTATTTTTGTCCATCCATTTGTACAGTCATTCTTCCATCTCTTTGGTATCTATCATATGAATAGAAGAACTAATGGACACCCCTGAATATCATTAGCTGGTAACATCCTACCAAGAGGATTTTAATGGTTGTCGTCCTCTTAGCAAAATGGGCCTTGAAAAAACCTTCTTGAGCATCCTAGAGGATTCAAAGTTAATTAGCATCAGGTACACACTATTGTACGAGGCCATTAGCATAACTCCTATAGAGGTTATCCTTGATTTCCATGTAGCATTTAGCTTGCTGAAAAAACTTTTGTTTTTTCATGCTATTCCATTCCTATAACATCTCTTGAGCAAGTAGGTAAGAGAGGATGTGCTTAGAATCTTTGGGACTTTGAACTTCAGTAGTTTCAACAAAGAGAAGTTTATCTCAAAGTTCATCAAGTAATGATCCTTCATCCTCTTTGTTATCCCATTGTAATCAAGATAAGAAGTTAGTGACTACATTCTCAGTTTGCTTTTAATCCACCCTAGAAAGGTCAAACTCGTAAAGAATTACTAGCCACTGTATGATACAAAGGCTCACCATTGTTTTGTTCATAAGGAACTAGATAGCACTATGGTTTGTATGCATAAAAACTAGATATCCAAGCACATAGAGCTTAAATTTTTCTAAGGCATGTACCAGTTCCATGAGCTTCTTTTTAGTGGTAGTGTAATTCAATTATGCAACCACAATGCTTTAGCTTGCACAATGGCTGTAGTAGGGATGCTTTTGATCATCCAATTATGTAAGCACGACTCACAAAGCATAATTAGATACATTAGTTAAGATTTAGAATGGCTTGGACCAATTAGATACCCATAGAATTGAAGTTTTTACTAGCTTATACTTTAATTGTTGGAATGCACTCTCACATTCCCTAGTCTAGATGAAAGGTGCATCCTTCTTAGTTTGTTCCATTAATGGTTTAGTGATTTTCCATAAGTTCTTGATGAAGTTCTTGTAATAGACATTATGGCCAAACAAAGACCTTATATCTTTTACCATTTCTAGTTGCCTAGGAATTTCTTGGATGACTTGTGCTTTTTTCAAGTCCACCTTGATCTCTTTGCTAGAAATTTTGTGCCCCAAGACAATGCCTTCTTCAACCATCAAGTGGCTCTTTTGCTAATTAAGCCTCAAATTTTTCTACACACATCTTTGAAGTGCTTGCTTAAGTTGTTCCAACACTTTCTCAAATGTAGCCCCATAGGTAAAAAAGTAATCCATGAAGACTTGTACCCTACTATTAATTTTATGTTGAAAGATGTTGAGGACTAAATGTTGGAATGTAGTAGGAGCATACATAGACCAAAGTGCATCTCCATGTACTGAAAAGTGCCCTAGGGATTAGTGAATGTAGTTTTGGCCTGTTCTTTCAGTGTTATCTAAATTTGGTTATAGCCACAATGTCCATCCAAGAAGCTATAGCAGCAATGCGATGCTATGGTATCTAATACTTCGTTCAGAAATGGTAATGGAAAGTGTTCATTATAAGCTACCATGTTTAATAGTTGAAAGTCTATGTAGGCTCTTCATTTTCCTTTTCTTTTGGAAGAATAACAAGTGGCATAACTCATTTGCTATCCACAATTAGGTAGATGAACCTAGCCTTGAGGAGTTATTTAATATTCTCCTTCATCATCTTATTGAGTTTGGGGTTCAATTTTTATTGCAGTTTCCTTTTTGACTTAATGGAGAAGTTTCTATAGATATGGTGGCTGCATATCCATAGCTTTATTCTTGTAATCTCATGATTTGACCAAGTAAAGGCTATTGCAAATTTGTTCATCACCTTCAATAATTGCTATTTTTGTTTAAGCGTAAGACTAACATTAATGATTAGTAGCTTACCATTATTGATAAGAGCATATCCCATGCCTACCAGTAAAGCTTTTAGTCCAAGGAGCTCCTATTTGAAGTTGTTAGGGATCTCCAACTCTCCCTAATCTGTTTTTCTCCATTTTGTCCATGCTTTCAACATATGTGCTAATGAGGCTCTTAGCTAATTCCATGCACATGGTTTATTTATTCTGATCATTGATTATGATCCACTGGATACCTTCTTGTCTTATGGCTCTTACATATAGGCACCTTTGAATCACTATTGTTTCAACACACTAATTGGATACTTGACATGATGTGTCTTTGATTGTCTAGAATTGTTGCATGCAATGACACCCTTTATCACAATATGCAATGCATGGAACCTTTTTCTTCTTAGCTTTACCAAATTCATTTTCCTTGGAAATTTTCAAAGAAATGTCTCTAATCCCCATCCTAGCATCTAATATGCTCAACCATACCCTTCCTATACTAATAAGGAAGTACTCTTTGCAATTCTCCACATGATTCACAAGGAAATAAATAACATAGAATCATCCATAGATGGTTGTCATAATGTCCTCTACTATTCCTAGAGTGATAGTGATGGATTGATCTACTAGCTCTAATCTGATGTTGCTATTTTTTAAAGGAGGTAGACTCTAAGTCTTGTACATTTCTTAGGAAATCAAGTTGACATTGGAACATGAATCCAAGAAGGCTTTTCATGGTTCATTTCCTACAATCTATAAGTAGATGAGGGGTTTCCAGAATCAGATTATTTTTTGGAAAGGTGGCCAACATTTATCTAATCTGTGATTCGATGGATCAACATGACAGTGTGGATTTTGGAAGATGTTTGGCTTGAAGGTGGCTTCATAGAATTTCCATATGTAGGAGCCACAACATTGGTAGTCACATGTGTTTGTGAGGGTTTTATGGAGCTCCTGGTTATGAGGAATGACCTTTTATGAGGCTTGGATTTAGGGCCACTCACATAAATATCTAACTATATATTCACTACCCTCATGACATTTTCTTGCTATGGCTACTTGGGAATTTCACCTTGCATGGATGGACCAGGTGGTAAAGGTTTTGTTGGTTATGGTACAAAAGTTGATGGATGTTGAGGAGAATGAAAGGAAAAAGAATTTTCCTTCTTGGAGAAGGTGCTTGGTAGTATTGTAGAGGGTAGTAGTGGTAAGAGAAGGAGGCATGGCTAGAAGACTCACAGAGGGATACAAGCTACTGGACATAGTATCCATAGGAATTAGGTTGTTGATAAGGATATTGTTGCAATCCCCCATGACTACTAGGTTATGAAACATTACACTACTAGATGAGTCGTATGATAATGCTACTAGGATTATCTTGTAAATGTGCATTTGCACTTGAAGTGGTTACTCTTATTTCACCATGTCAGGTCATGTATTTGAAAAGTGAATTATTATGCGAAGTGTTTAGAAAAGTAAATAACAAAAAAAATAAATTGTAGGCATATAAATATTAAAGTAAATCAAAATGCTATAATGAATATGAATTAACCTCAATATTATTGTCAATCATGGGTTATGTACATGTATAATACCTCTCAAATAAGACTATTTACAATTAACTTAGATTCATGTTTTAGGCACTCAGTAACTTTTGCATTGAAGTCCCCACAAAGAATAAATGGAACTAGATTGGTATAACTTAGGAATAACTTATTCTTCAAACTTTCTTCTATTTGCTTAATTAAATATGTTCCTTAACATAGTCTAAGATTTGAACATGTTGGTTTGGTAATTAAATGTGTGTTAACCGCTTATGCACATCTTCTTGATAATTGAACTTTTAAAATCAATGCCGAGGCTATGTGATTTTTTTGAAATCTTAACTATTCTTTCTTTTTAATCGCTTAAAGTTCTAGAATTTCAAAAATCATATTTTTGAAACTCCATTCAAATCTTTGTACTAATTCAAATTGGGATTCTTTATAAAAGATCACACAACCATCCATGTTGTGATTTCTACAATAGGTTAATATATATGGCTCAAAAGAAAAACTTCCATAAGAACATTGTTGCTTATAAATACCTATGTATCCCATATTTTCCAATTTTGGTTGCAATTGGTAAAGAAACTCACATGGCAAGGCTTCTTGTAAGCATAAAACATTAGCATCCAAATCTTGTAATTCTACTAAAATGCGTGGGTATTGATATTTGTGCCAATTGAAAGCCCATGGTGGACATAACGAATGTTGTTTCTCACTTGCTAAGGACCTTGCATGTATGTTGTATGTTGCAACTTTCATTTTCATTCTTGAATTTTTCTCTAAATCATTTCTCTTCATGAGTATCATACTCCTTGTTGAAATGAGATTTTGCATCTCCATGTTGTTCTATCATATGATTTAATTGTAAGATGAATTGATATACATCTTCTTGATTTTTGAAGACGGTTCTGTTTCATCAATTGATTCTCCAACTAATACACCAATTGATTCATCGACTAATAATCAATTGGTACTGATATAACTAATTCTTCAACTAATTTAAGTACATTATCTAATTTTATAATTACAATATTTAATTTTAGTAGTGATGAGTGATGAGGTACCCCTACACTCAACCATACGAATATGAGCGTATCATGCTCGATTTGGTCGAACTCCAAGGACTAAGTGCTTATGCACCTTAATGGAACACTTAAGGTTCACCAATAGTTTTCCTCCCAAATTTACTTGTATTGTCACTATTGTATGGTTAAGGAAGTTTGAGGCATTTGATTTTTATAAATTTTATCTTTTTAACTCCTATGCTAAGAGGGGAAAGGTGAAGAGACTAAATGACTAACTTTCATTAAGTAAGTTCTAAGTGTCCTAGCACCAGTATCTGTTCCCACTTTCCATACACATCCTGAACCAATGCAACACTACTGGGATTACCAAATGCTAGTTGTTACTGGGTTACCAAGCATTACACACATGCTTGAAGCGATTGTACTGAATGCACTTAACTAGGAGAGTCAAGGGTTGAGAAAGATTAATTATCTAGGAAAGAATTTAAACATTTAACAGTAATTAAATCCTATTTAGCTTAGTCCACATGCTGCAAGGTTTATCAGAAAGTTCATCTTTATTACCATACACAAATGTGTGCTCAGGTACAATTTGCTTGAATAGATATCCGTTCACTTTGAGACACCTATTGTGGGCACATGGAAATTATTCTAACTCTGGAATGGTAAAATTGCTATAGTTTGGCTAAGGATCTAGATATAGATGATTGAACAAGGGAAAGCCACCTCTGATTTATAGAACTGGCAATTGCCTGTGATATCACAGGGGTCGATGCGATATCGCGGCTGATGTGATATCCCGACTCATCGTACCCCCATGACTGAATGAAAACTCGTCCTCGAGTTCCTTACAAAATATTGGGAAGGTATGGGATTATTGACTTGAATGACACTAATGGTAGATGGGGTGACATGTGAACAGATCATCATTACAATACATGACAAAATTAGTGTTCATGACAACAAGAGTGAACACTGTACACATTTGACATCCAGCCATATTTGGCAGCTAAGAGAGAAGAGAGAACAAAGAGAGAAAAGAAGAAGTCTATTGCTGCTAACTCCAAGATTGTGCTTTTCGTTGTCCATCCATAAGTGCATCATCAATCTTGTTCCTTGCATAACTGCTTCAACACCAATCCCTTCCAAGTGTTCCCTCCAGATCCAATCCGTTGTTGTATGATTACCATCTACACACACAAGACACTCTTATATTAGCAAGGGTAAATGAATCAAAATGCAGTTAATACCTTGCCTCAGTGCAAGGTCCATTGGCTAAGTTGTGATATGGCTACTATGGACGTGAAGATATAATACTGGTGACTACTCGAGGTGTAGGGGTTAGGAGAAAATTAAAAAAATTGGACCAGGACCCTCATGATTGAGAGAGAACCGCCAGTAGAAATAGAATGAGAAAAGATAAGGAATAAAAAAGATGGAGAGAAAGAAATAATAACCAGGCCAATGAAATGGATGTCAAAGATGGAAATGAACAAAATAAGTGGTGATTGAGAAAATGTTTAAGCGAAAGAAATTAACAATGTACCAAATAGGAATGCGAATGGGTCCTCCCCAAAGTAGGCTCATGCCCTTAATTCCTTGATAATCCCACATTCAAAGAGTCTGTAGGCTCTAGCAATGTTAGTTGGAGACATAGGTTAAAGTCTTAACCACAAGAGTTTACCAAAAAGAAAACAATGCATTAACCAAAATATGGACTACTGATACAACTGGCAATGAGGTGAAAAATGGAGAAAGAAGGATGAAAAGAAGAGAGTGGAATGGAATCCCAAGAATAAGGTGGTGTACATCCCCTTGTGTGTTGATGGTTAATGTGACTTAATAGATCTCATTCCAAATCCAGTCTAAAAAAATCCACATCTAGTGACTTCACATTAATACATTTGGTCCATCCATCCACTTTAAGTAACAAAAATGCCTTCACCAAAGAGTCACCACCATTCCGACAAAATGAGAAAGGAGAAAGTAGGAAGTGAAGAAGGGCCTTAGTTAGAGGAAACATTTTTATTTAGTTCCATAACCAATGCTTGTAGCCCATATGATTATTCCATCTAAGGTATGTGCTTTGAATTCTCACTTTTTTTGTGTTTTGTGTGAGAACCACACCATGCAAACACTTATTATTTTTATTAGCTCAGCTTCTCGATAATGAAGCAGTGTCAGAATGGTACGGAAGACTCAAGAAGAAAACATCCAAGCACCAAAGAGAATGGCCAGCACAAATTCATCTAGTTCCCTTGAAGTCACACCCTTTTCAATCCTTGAGTCCTTCCTTAGTTTGAGAAATACCAAGTCACCAATTCATTGATAGTTCTTATTAGTAAGAAAGGGACTGTAGAGTTCCAAGCCAAGAGAGACCATATAAATTTATCGATGCATGGATGAAGTGGACTCATTGCCTGCTATATCAAAAGAACCATACCCAAGTATCAACATCAAAACTTAAAGGTAAAAATCAAACAATAGCAATCAATGGAATACAGTTCATACCACCATCAGGAGCACTTATTTGGTGACGAATCAAACAAAATAAACAAATACAAAAAGAAATGAAAAAGTATAAACGATTTTGTAAAATAAAAAACAAGAAAAGTTAAGAACTTTGTAAAACAAAAATGTGTAAAACAAAAACTTAAAAAGAAATTAAGGACTGTGATTAATCAGCATAGGTGGCCATCTCCCCCATGACTGAATTGAAAGGGAGAGATCCGAAATAATGAGCACTTGTTTTAATTTTTTAAAAGTGTCAAAATTCTCCCAATTTATGTTTTTAGGTTAAAGGTTGGAAGTTGGTGATGCTCTTGCTCTAGTGTATCTATGATTTCAACATGGCCACAAGTTGGTCCCCTAGTTAGTTCCATGCATATTGGTGAGTTTCTCTATTGATTAGCTGTCAACCACTGGGTGTTTTTTTTTTGTGTGGTTGCTACATATATGCATCTCTGTATGTTAACCTTTGGTGCATACTGATTGCATGCAGGCAATGTTGAACATTCCTGTACGCAATCACACCCTGTATCACTGTATGTGATGCATGGAACATTCTTCTTCTCAATCTTTCCATAAGTGTTTTCCTTAGATATTTCTAGGAAAAGATCATGGATTCCTAGGCATGTGTTAATGGTACTTAGCCATTTATTTTCCATTATTATTAGAAAGTCCCCTTTGTCATTGTTGACTTGTATCACTAAGAAATCAGCTAGGTATGACCAACCACACACAGTGGTAACGATGTCCTCCACCAATCCCAAGGGAATAGTAATGGTCTAGTGAGCTAGCTTTAAGTGAATATTGCTCTTCTTTAGTGGGGGTAGGTTCCAGGCTTTATACATTTCTTGAAATATCAATTTAACTCTAAAACCTTAGTCTAGAAGAGCTTTATAAGGTTCATTCCTAGCAACTTGGAATTAGATTAAAGAACTTCTAGGATCATAAAATTTCCTAGGAAGGTGGCCCTCCTTGATCCAGTCAGTGATGGTATGTGTTAACATAACTGTGTGCGTTGAGCTCTATTGTTGGTTTGAAGGGAGCTCCGAAGCCTTATTTGATGGAGGAATGTTTGGAGGCTCAACCGTTGGTGGTTGTGAGAGCTTGTTTAGATTTTTGGTTTTGAAGAAAGGTCTTCTCCTTGTACGGTTGTCAGAACTAGCAGTGGGTTGAAGGTTTACAGCTCTCGTAGCATTGTGTTGTTGCGGTCGAGTGGGGAGTTCCGCTTACATTACTAGAGTGGGTGGTAGTGGAGATATCAGTGTGAGAGTTGCAGATGGATTCAGAGGATGGTATGTGTGTGGTGTGTCTCTCGTAAGAGAAGGAGTCCTATAATACTCCCAGGCTTGGTAGTGATGTTGTGGGGTTGCGTGACCAACAGAGTCACTTGGAGAGATTGGCTGCTGCACGTAGTAGCCATATGGATCTAGTTACTGGTAAGGGTATTGTTTCCTTGGTGGTGGCATCCCCCATGACTATGGGTATTGCCACTGCTGATGTTTCTCAATAGGTTGTGATGGAGTTCCACTTGGATAATATGTTAACAGTTGGTGGAACTGGCTCGGGTAACCTTGGGGATAAGGTAACTATCATGGTGCTTTCCATTTGTTAAGTCTTGGGTTAAATGCATACACCCCAGACTCTTGCAGATGTGAGATTATTGGGCAACATCCCTTAGGATGGTCATACTAGCATATCTCACATCCACCGTCATTATCCGTATCAGAATCCACAACCTCTTTAGTGATAGCCATTTTTCCCTTACCTTTGTTACCTGCATGGTCCAAATCCCTCCTTTTCTTTTTATCATGGTCACTACTTCACTCCTTAGACTTCTCTATGATTTTTAGAATGGTTTCAAATCTACTACCTAAGGAGTCCCACATTTGATCTACTGTTGCCGACACTTCTGTTTTTAATTTTTGAAGCGGCAAGGTTTTCCTATTCATCATCTCTTCAAGTGGTAACTCATGCTTCTCATAGAATCTTACTCCCCTTTTTCAGAGGGAAGGATCATGGTTATATTATTTCGCACTTTCTCTCTTACATAGCTCTCCTTCTTCCTTAGCTACTTGCTCCAACAATCTATGGATCTGATGGGACCTAAGCTTTGATAATTTCCCTTGGGCATACGTTCAAAGGGTTCTCCTAGTTTCATGCCTAAGTCCATCTATGAGATGACGTATCCTATTGCAAATAACCATGGCCCAGGCAACAATGTAGCAGTGCATACTACGTCCCATGGTAGCATCCAAGGGTTTATGAGTTCCCTGCTTCCATCCTTGGATTTTCTTTCGTAGGTTAGACACCCAGGAGTAAGTTTGATACTTATCGTTAAATAGTTCTAGCATCATACTCCACCTTCGAATGGATTCTGGTTCTAAAGACTGGTCCCAGCTTTCCGCTTCTTTTACTAGTGTCCTTGGAAACAGCTTTAATTTTTGCCACTCATGCTTGATGTTCTGTAAGGTACATGCATCGTGAAATGCATGTAAGTGATTTTGATGATCAACATTGTATCCCCCCTCAAATCATGGAATATTATTCATGTTTAATCTCTTGATCCTGTTATATTTTTGGTGCCTTGTAGGTATTCTAAAGGCCTTCGTAATGTATAACATGCTTCGGGTTGCAAGTAGGGGTTCTTCGTGGTCATTTCTCTCATAGTATCTATGATGTCTACGTGGTTTCCTACTTTCCCCTCTTCTGCCTTGATTCTCTAAAGTGCCCTCGTCCTCGCTCTTGACTCTCCCATTGAGGTTTCTCACTTTTCTTAGCCTTATCCTCACGGTTAGGTTCCTTATGACTACGTCCTGATGTTGAAGGAGAGGGTGAATGCAACGATGAAGGTGAAGAAGAAGGAGAACCATCACCATGACAATGTTTCCTACCATCTCTTCGATGATATCGACCTCGATCGTGATGATGATCAGAATGCCCGCCCTTATCTTGTGTTTGTGTTCCCTCATTGAACACTTGGTGTTCGTGGGGATTAGAATGAGGGTTGTGAATTACGGAGTGAAGGTTCTGATACACCACCTCTTCACTATCGTTAGGAGGGGGAATATCATTTTTTGGAAAACCTATTGAAATAGGTTCACCACCCTAAATTTTGCTTATGACAGGTGGAGCATTATGGAGTCCTTTGCCCTTCAAAGATGTGTGGTAAATCTCCTACCACAAGTCCCATTGACATTGCGCTTATATGGGATGGTAGTCCCTTGCATGGTAATCACATAAAATGTACTCTGTATATAATTGTGACATGTCTATTTATGCACGGGCACGAAGGAGGATGTTGGGGGCTACTCTATCTGGAAGCAACACTATGTTACCCTCCAAGTCTCTCCAACAAATTTGTTCTTATTTATGGAAGATAAAGGTAAATTAGGGTATATATTCATCGTGATGAATATATACCACACTGAATTGTTGAGGAACTGGTAGATTTTGATTATGTGTGTTATGCCACCGACTATCTCTAGTGTTGGTCCTAGGCGGTGAAGTGCTTTTGTTTGAAGAAGAAGACATTTTAGTCTTGTTCGGTGTGCTATTTACTGTTATGTTATTTTTCTCTTGATTAACCCTAAGGGTTCGTTTTAGCTCCCAACGATATGAATGATTTCCTATGTTCTATGTAGCGTACAAACAACTAAGTCTCTGACAACGGCGCCAATGATGAGTGGCGAGGTACCCCTACACTCAACCATATGAATATGAGTGTCTCATGCACGATCCGATCGAACTCCAAGGACTAAGTGCTTATGTGCCTTAATGGAATAGTTAAGGTTAAACAATCATTGTCCTCCCAAACTTACTTGTATTGTCATGGTTGTATGATCAAGTAAGTTTGAGGCATGTGATTTTTATAACTTTTATCTTTTTAATGCCTATGCTAAGAGGGGAAAGGTGAAGAGACTAAATGACTAACTTTAATTAACTAAGTTCTAAGTATCCTAGCACTAGTATCCTTTCCCACTTTCCATACACATCCTTAACGAGTGCAATGCTACTAGGATTACCAAACGCTACTCGTTACTGGGTTACCAAGCATTACACACATGTTCGAAGTGGTCGTACTGAATGCACTTAACTAGGAGAGTTAAGGGTTGAGAAAGATTAATTATCTAGGAAAGCATTTAAACATTTAACAGTAATTAAATCCTATTTAGCTTATTCCACATGTTACAAGATTTATTAGAAATTTTTTCTTTATTGTCGTACACAAATGTGTGCTCAGGTACAATTTGCTCGAATAAAGATCCGTTCACTTTGAGACACCTACTGTGGGAACATGGAAATTATTCTAACTCTGGAATGGTAAAACTACTATAGTTTGGCTAAGGGTCTAGATATAGATGATTGAACAAGGGAAAGCCACCTCTTATTTATAGAACTGACGATGGGTTGCGATATCGTGTACGCGATATCGCAGGGGCAGACGCGATATGGCAGCCTATGTGATATCATGGCTCATCAAGTAGTATTTAAAGACATAATATAATTTTAGTAATATGTAACTATATTATCTAATTCTTAACAACCATTCTACGCCCTTAATAACATTAACTTTGGTAATGTAAGTAATGACATGTCATTGTTATCTTAAGACTATATGTAAGGGTAATGCACTAAATCCTAAAGTCCAAAAGGTTGAATTTATGATATAATTGAATTATCAGGTGCATAGATAATAACTCTAATTACCATTGAGTTTAGAGGGATGAAAAATGCTATAAATGACTATTTATATGTTGAAAAAGAACATTTTATGCTTGAGTGATGCCAAAATTAAAATTTGAGGGTTTTTAGGCACTATATTGGGCAAGGAGTAAAAGCTAATTTTTGAGGTTCCCTATGATAGCTCTAACTCCACCATTGGGTCTAGAAGGTTGAAATCTATAGGAAATGACTCTTTGTTTACCAAAAGATGCTTCCAAAATCAAAAGTTATGGCTTCTAAGATTGAAGCCCTTTTGCGTAAAAAGCAAGACTTCCCAAGAGATGACCCATCCCAATTCTTCTTCAAAGTGAGCATACTTAATTATGTAATTTTATTCTCTATTCTTACTAATGTGAAAAATTCACATTTGAAAATTATTTTTGTATGTTCTTAATTTAAATTGATGATTTGATGACAGGAATTTTAAATTTTCCATCATTTTGAAATTCTTGTCTATTGATATGAATTTTCCATGTTAACTAATAAGTATAAATAGAATCATTGAGTTTTATTCTCTAGTTTTTCTTATATTTACTAAGTATATGGATTAGTATTCTAGTTATTTTCTTGTTAGTGATCTTTGCTTGACTATTAGCTTTGGGGGGATATGGAGTTGTGAGTTTGTGTTCTACCTCCAAGTGTTACATAACT